>JBBPBX010017640.1:1758-41508 GCA_038048925.1 Garcialebias charrua | reverse complement strand
ATACAGTATACATATATATACACACGTATGTGTGTATATATATATATATATATATATATATATATATATATATATATATATATATATATATATATATATATATATATATATACACACACACACATATATATATACAGCATACATATATACTGTATGGTGGGCATAAATACAGTACAGTAATATTACATTCACAAAATACTAACAATAATATGTTCATCTTACTTGTGAAAAGTTATCCCCCGGTCCCTGACATCAACAGTTTTCCGATTTGAACACGAATAAGCCGAGCAATGCGGAGGCATCTCTGTTGTTTTGGTGCAGCAAGGTTCGAGGGTGACAACTCCAAGATGGCCGCCCTAAATCCTGCCACTGAGCAGGCTATGGGGTATCTAGTGTTATATATGATATCTATGGTTTTAACTACCACTCTCTCTCATAAACCTCCATGGAAACTCACTCCTACCTTCTGCCTTCTGGGTGGAGATCGATGTAACAAAAGGCATGACCCTTCGGGACTCTTCGGCCAGGTTTCCGGATTCATTCGGGAGTGGGTTGTTTTTTTTTTTTTTTTTAACCCTCGCCTGGCCCAAATGCAAAAATGAAAATAGACCTAATAATAAATTACAGTAATTGTACAATATGGTGAATTGTTAGTGTCATGGTGGGTGTTGTCCTTTAAGAGAGGAAGTTTATCTTGCATTTATGAAACCAGATGACACTCTTCCATACGCGTCCAGCTAAGATATCATCACACCTCCAGTAAGCAAACAGCTGCTCCTTTACCTTAAAGGGGACCACAGATGCAAAAATCACTTTTTAATGTTTTTTTTACTCAACTTTGGGTATTAACTTCATAAAAAAACAGTCCTTGTGCCAAAAAAATGCACCCAGTGGTTTATTTACTCTAAGTAGATTTATTTATTTTTGATAAATACACCAGGATTCACACTTCCTGCAGTTATTGACGTCACAGGCCGTAGCCAATCACCTCAAACCTGAGTCCAGCCCCTCACCTAGCAACCCCTGGTTAGGCTCAACCCACTTCTGTATTAAACACATGACTGTTGTTTTTCATGATTTCATCTCATCTTTTGTTTATATGTTCTTAATTTCATGTGTACAGCACTTTGTTGCAGCTGTGTTTTTTTTAAATGGCTTTATAAATAAAGTATAATTGTTATTTTTATGTTTTAGTTCAATTTTTAGTGTATTTGCGATCGCTGCCAACGCGCAGCCGGCAAAAATTAAACGAGCGGACCCCCGGCTTAGGGACCGGTTGCGACGGGACCCTCTTCCGGCGCGATGGAGCGGAGCTTCAACTGTACAGCCTCATTTCAGCCTCGCAGCAGGCTCGCAGCAGCGAGGACCTTCTCCTTACAGATTAATTTACGGGAGACACTTGGTGAACTTTGTGTTGTCTTGACTGGAACAGCGATAACTCCCAAAATCTCCGCGTGCAACGAGCGGAGCTGGCGAAAACCGGAAGAGGAACAAGCTAACATTAGCTTCGGATTCGGCAGGTCTCATGCTAAAAGGAGCAGCTCATGGCGGCGCGCTCAGACGGGTTTCGGTAAGTTATCTTAAGCTAACACTAACAGTAAGTCAAATGAGTAATAAAAAAGGAGCTAATTTTAAAACAACAACACATTACAGATACTGGCTGTTACAGAGGGCGTTAACAGATCGTTGAAGGGCGTGGACTTCAAGAAACCGGTCGTTCAAAACGAAAGTTAAAAATGGCAGAATTAAAAAGGGTATAATTGATTATCTAAGAATTATTTTGTGTATTAAAATGAATTAATATTGTCAAGATAGCACACAGAAATAACATAAAAATTTTAAATACCTATATGTGGTCTCCTTTAAGACGTCCGCCTTGGTTCTGGTAAAGAGCTGTGATCAGCCTTGGACTGACGAGTCGTCGGTCCCGCAAGTCCAAGCTGGACTCCACACGTGTTTACCTTGTCGGTGTCGGTGATACTTGCTTTCGTCGGCAGAAGCCGTGGCAGTCGTGGTTTTTTGGCTCAAGATAAACTTATTCCAGGAAGGAATAACAAAGTTTTGAGCTTACGCTCATTCGAAGTGGACTCATAACAGCAGGTTATCAGTCCTTAGCTGAAGACGAAGGTCGTTAGCTCTTGACCAAACGTACCCCAGCTCTTTGGGAAAGTTCACATCTCTTTGAAGTTCCCAGTAGACTCTACAGTTCCAGCAACAGCTTAGAACTTTTAGAAGAATCAGAGAGGAGAGAAACTTGTCTCTTTTTCATTGGTCCACTTGTTATCACTATTCAAGGTGAAATTCAGCGCAGAGAAGGAAATTGTTTAGGAAAAGTATCTGAGTGAGAGACTTTCAGACGCTAGATGAGAGTTTTAGCTGAAACTCGACAAAAACAATTTCTGTATAAGTCAGTTTGACATTTTAGCTGAACTTTGACACCTTTTCATTTGCAGAAATGACACATTGATGTTTCACATTTAAAGAATAACAGCATATAACATATATCATGAAAATGACAAAAGTTATTCTTTTGATTACATTAGAATAAAATCAAAGATAGAAATAGTCTCTTTTGGTGACTATATTCTCAGATTACAACTAATGGAATAATTTGTAGTAAATGTCTTGTTTTACTGAGAGGTCAGTAAAGGTCATCTCTGGAACAGTTCAAACATACACAGGTGTATCAAAGTGGACACGGTCATGCCCACTACATCTTTAACATCATTTCCCAAACCATTCAACAATTCCACTCCCTGTATTGAAATAAACCGTCCCTTCAAACTAGTCCTATACCTTGGCTTTGCAAAAAATTCAGTTCCCTTTAGACTGTAGCAGCTTTTTCTCTTAACAAAATACATTTGAACATTTGTAGGTAGTGTATTCTTATGAGCCCTATACATTACTAACAAATTATTATAGTCCACCAAATCAAAAATCTTCAGTACTTTTAATTGTTTAAATAATATATTTGATGGATGACAATAAGGCTTTCTAGTAATAATTCTCACAGCTCTTTTCTGTAAAATAAAAATAGATTTTGTTATAGTTTTGCACGCTTTTCCCCAAACCTCAAGACAATAAATTAAATGTGGAACAAAGATTGTATTATACATCAAATAAAGAGCTTTATCATTCAACAAGTCCTTTAGTTTATATAGTACTGCAATAGATTTAGATAACTTAATTTTAACAGAATTTATATGCTGTTTCCACGACAGTTTGTCATCAACAAGTACACCCAAGAACTTCACCTCACTCACTCTACTTAGCTCGACCATCAATTGTGATAGAATAATCAACTGTTTTTTTTATTACTAAATAACATATATTTAGTTTTGTCTAAGTTTAATGATAATTTGTTTAATTTAAACCAAGTTTGTAATTTTACAACCTCCTTTTTTAACAACTCGAACATTTGTTTCAAATCTCTACCAAAACAAAAAAAGGTAGTATCATCAGCAAAAAGAATGGTAAATGGTAAATGGAGCTTATTTATATAGCGCTTTCCAGCCCCCTGTGAGGAGCCCCAAAGCGCTTTACAATACCAACCATCCACCCATTCATTCAGACATTCACACACCGGTAGTGGTAGCCTGCCTTGCAAGGCACCATCCAGACCTACCGGGAGCAACTCGGGGTTAAGTGTCTTGCCCAGGGACACAACGACACATGGTGGGCGGATGCGGGATTCAAACCTCCAACCTTCCGATCAGGGGTTGACTGCCATTACCACTACACCACGGCCGCCCCACACACCGTAGAAGTCCGGACACCTTTTCCAAATCATTTACATACAAAATAAACAACTTTGGTCCTAGTATAGAGCCTTGTGGGACTCCACATGTGATTCTGCATAGGTTTGATTGTGTATTATCTATCTGTGCAAACTGCCTTCTATCTTCAAAGTAGCTACATACCCACTGCAATGCCAGTCCTCTAATACCATATTTGCTCAACTTCTCAAGGAGAATGGTGTGATCGACTGTGTCAAAATCTTTTTTTTAAATCAACAAATAGACTTACACAATGTTGTTTTTGGTCAATAGCTGTGGTAATTTGTTCAGTCAATTCCATAAGAACCAAGGATGTAGATTTTTTTAATCTAAACCCATATTGACAGTCACTTAAAATGTTATGATCCTCAAGAATGTGTCTAATCTAATCACAAATAATAATAATAAACTTGAGTCCAGATAGCTTCATTTAGCTCAGATAACTTTACATATCTCCCACGCTAACATTAATACTGTTTATTATAGTTAAACTGTTATTATTTAGCGCATTTAATATGTTATAGTGGTCCGTGTACATTCAGGCAGTTCGTTTTTTCATTTGAAACAAAAATGAAAAAAATGAAAAAACACTTGTTTTTTCGTTTTTCGTTTATTGAACAAAAACAAAAAAACGGATTACAAACCGTTATCCGATTTCCGATTTTGTGCACAAAACGAAAATGGAAAAAACGGATAACGACGGGTCAGTTTCGATTTTGTAATTTCTTTTATTGACAGCGGATATGACCCGGAAGTTCTCTCTGCCCCGCAAATGTGACGTGTCGAAGCATTTTGTGTGCACATTTAAGAGTGTAGAATTCATTTGAGCATATTTACACAGAACAAACATTGTATTGTTTAAAAAAACTCTTAACGTTGCAGGAAAAACCGGTATACTACGGAGCCCCACAGGGGACGTGGGGAAAAAAAATCTTGCGTGCCCACGCAAAACTACTGTATTGCGAGGTAACGCAAGGTAACGGTAAATTTAAAAGATTTACCTGACTAAATAAAGGTTGAATGAATGAATGAAAACGCAAAACCTTTTGCCATGATCGGCGGTTCCTTTAAAAGGAATGTGGACCTTCTGAAAAATGCATGTCAGGATAGCTCAACTGGTAACGCATCGGTTCGCCACTCCAAACCTCACAGGTTCGATTCTCACTTGGGACAACATTTTTTTTTTTTTTAGATTATTTATTCATTCCAGATTAAAAAAACACAAGAAAACTATTTACAAAACAACAATAAAAACTTTCAATTATATAATCATTCCTCTTTCTTATTTTGATTAATGGTTTTTAACTAATCCCTGAAATTCTGACACAGAATCACAAGTTCAAGTGTGAACTGTTTCACAGAATAAACACAATAAAAACATGTAAGAGGCTAGCCTGTATAAATAAAGGTTGAATGAATTGAATGAATGAATGAATGAATGTATTATCTGCAGCATTGTTGTTTAAAATGGCTCAACATCACGACAATGGAGCAGACAGTACAGTTCAATTAAATTGCAATTTAATTGAATTTTGAAATCAGCCTTAAATATAAGGATGTCCAGTGTGTGCTGCAGTGGTAAAAGTAATTTTCCGTTGTATATTTCACGTTCAAGCTCCGTGGAATCAGCTGTTCGAGCCGACGCGGCAGCCTGCGCTCTGTCTGTCCCTCTGAACTTGTGATTCTGTGTCAGAATTTCAGGGATGAGTTAAAAACCATTAATCAAAATAAGAAAGAGGAATGATTATATAATTGAAAGTTTTTATTGTTGTTTTGTAAATAGTTTTCTTGTGTTTTTTTAATCTGGAATGAATAAATAATCTAAAAAAAAAAAATGTTGTCCCAAGTGAGAATCGAACCTGTGAGGTTTGGAGTGGCGAACCGATGCGTTACCAGTTGAGCTATCCTGACATGCTTGTTTCAGAAGGTCCACATTCCTTTTAAAGGAACCGCCGTTCATATCAAAAGGTTTTTCGTTTTCATTCATTCATTGAACCTTTATTTAGTCAGGTAAATCTTTTAAATTTACCGTTACCTTGCGTTACCTCGCAATACAGTAGTTTTGCGTGGGCACGCAAGATTTTTTTTTCCCCACGTCCCCTGGGGGGCTCCGTAGTATACCGGTTTTTCCTGCAACGTTAAGAGTTTTTTTAAACAATACAACGTTTGTTCTGTGTAAATATGCTCAAATGAATTCTACACTCTTAAATGTGCACACAAAATGCTTCGACACGTCACATTTGCGGGGCAGAGAGAACTTCCGGGTCATATCCGCTGTCAATAAAAGAAATTACAAAATCGAAACTGACCCGTCGTTATCCGTTTTTTCCATTTTCGTTTTGTGCACAAAATCGGAAATCGGATAACGGTTTGTAATCCATTTTTTTGTTTTGGTTCAATAAACGAAAAACGAAAAAACAAGTGGTTTTTTTGTTATTTCATTTTTTGTTTCAAATGAAAAAACGAACTGCCTGAATGTACACGGTCCGTGTATCTTTTGGTCATTGGATTTTGGTTTTCAAAACAAAATCGAAAATCGAAAAACGGATGGTTTTTTGTTTTTTCGTTTCAAAAACAAATAATGAAAATCGAAAAACGGATGTTTTTTTGTTTTTCCGTTTTTAAAACGAAATTAGAAAAACGGAATTGCTAAAAATAAAAAAAGGGTGCGATTTGGTTTTTGCGTAAATACGGTTGTCGTTTTAATTTGTAGCGATACCGGAAATGACGTACCGGAAGTCGCCAAATATATATATTTTTTACAGCAGATGAAGACGGAATAAAAACAAAACATTCCTAAATGGCAATGGCTGCACTTGAACCGTTTTCTGCATTGATTATCGAACTTTTTGAGAGAGGAAACCACACTCTGAAATCAGTAATATTTTGCGTCGCCATGGAGCTCCACATTACTCGGTAATGAGTCTCGGAAGGTTTTGTATGGAGCAAAACTTGCGAAGACACAACAACGAGTTGGACGCCAATTTGGAACTTTCTTCAGTTTTCCAAGTATGTACCAAAGTTTATGGACAATATACTGCGATAAAATGAGCGAAACTTGTAAATACAAGCTAGCTGACGTTAGCTTTCTCTAAGCATTGTGTAAACATGGTGCGTTACAATAATGGACCAGCAGGGGTCCTCTTGCAGGCCAAAAAATATATAAAATAATGAGAGAGGCATAATTATTAACAATGTACATTTATCTCGTACCTATTACCTTCACGTACCTATAATACATCCAGAATAAATATGTCATAGTTTTAATTTAGATTTTGGGGTAAACAGCAATTCAAAGTACTTCAAAATGCTAATTTCAGTTTGCTTATCTATAACTTCTATTGAAAATGTTGATTGATTGAACAAAAGTGTGTGTGTATATATGCTTACACACATACATACACACACACACATATATATATATATATATATATATATATATATATATATATATATATATATATATATATATATATATATATATATATATATATATATATATATATATATATACATATATATACATATATATATATATATATATATACATATATATATATATATATATATATATATTATTCATTCATTCATTCAACCTTTATTTATACAGGCTAGCCTCGTTGAGTCACGGGGACTCATTTACAAGAGGGACCTGTCTCACTCACACCAAACAACCATCCACTCTCACACTCACACCTAGGGTCAATTTAGAGTCACCAATCAGCCTAACAAGCATGTTTTTTGGTCTGTGGGAGGAAACCGGAGTACCCGGAGGAAACCCACGCATGCACGGGGAGAACATGCAAACTCCACCCAGAAAGGCCCCGGACCGGGATTTGAACCGGCAACCTTCTCGCTGAGAGGCAGCAGCTCTACCAGTTGTGCCACCGTGCTGCCCATATATATATATATATCGTAAACACCTTTTCAGGAAAAAATAGTAACAGCCATCAAACAAATAAATATTAACTTCTTCTTTGTAACACTGAACATGAAATGTGAATTTTGAATAGAGGTCATAGAAAAGCAAACTGAAATAAGCATTTTGAGGTACTTTGACTTTGCTCTTTTATACAAAATCTAAAACTGACATATTTATTCTTGATATATTATAGGTATGTGAAAGTAATAAGTATGGCATAATTGTATATTGTTTATAAATATGTATCTCATTTTCTCTCATTGTTTTTTGACTGCAGGGGCACTTTCTGTTTCTCTTATTGTAATGCACCATGTATGAGCCACACAAATCTTTAAGAGAGAACTAATGTTGACTGGTTTGACCGCAGTGCATCAGATAACATTTTACATTTGTGTGTGTGTTAGACAGGACCATCCTATGGACAGAAATTTATGACGGGATACTTGTCATCTATTGGGATACATGCTGGAGAAACCAGAGTCGGTAGGGTCTTAAGAGAGGTGCACCAGCCTTACCATCAGTTACGACAACATGTGAGTGAATCTGGCAATTATATATTAAACAGTGTAACAACTCAAACACTGCTTTTTAAAAATATGTATCCACTTCACAGGAACAAACACACCCACACCCCACTGAACATAAGAGGATCTGCAGTGGAAGTGGTCTCCAGCTACAAGTACCTGGGTGTACACTTGAATGATAACCTCAGCTGGAGCAACAACACCACCAGCCTGATCAAGAAAGGTCATCAGAGACTCTACTTCCTCAGACGGCTGAGACGAGCTGGTCTGAGCAGCCCAGTCCTCACCTCCTTCTACAGGTGTGCAGTGGAGAGCATCCTGTGCTCCAGCATCAACGTGTGGCATGGAGGCTGCACAGTTGCAGAAAGAAAAGCTCTACAGAGAGTGGTGAAGGCTGCACAGAAGATGTTGGAGTCAGTCTCCCCACCATCACAGACATTTACACCTCCAGATGCAGGAAAAGAGCCACCTGCATCATGAAAGACCTCACTCACCCAGCACACACACTCTTTGCCCCACTCCCCTTAGGAAGGAGGTTGAGGAGCATCAAGTGTAGAACCACTAGACTGAGGAACAGCTTCTACCCTGAGGCTGTTAGACTCATGAATAAATAACCAGAATAATCACTGTGAAATATCACATCATGTTGCTGCTGATCTGTTTCATGTTGCTGCTGATCTGTTTCATGTTGCTGCTGATCTGTTTCATGTTGCTGCTGATCTGTTTCATGTTGCTGCTGATCTGTTTCATGTTGCTATGTTCATTGTGCACATCTGCTCACACAGCTGCTGTGTGGAGTAATGGTTTTCTATGATATTAGTGCTATGTGTATTTTTATTTAGTGTATTTTTAGTTGATGTTTTTCTTAATTCATATCTTAGATGTTATTACTGTTCTTCTTTTACATTTTAACTGGGACCATGTGTACATAATCTCCCTTCATCACATGTACCACATGTGGTGCAAATGACAATAACGATTCTCTGACTCTGACTTTGTTATTTCTAAAATCATTTTCTCTCAAATAATGGAAAAAACAGACATTAACAAAAATAGCAGCTAGAAATAATTTTTCTCCAGTCATTTTTAATTTGAACGAGATTTAGCCTACCAGAAGGCCAACACTTATCTTTGCAGGAATTTTTTTGTCCTGCTATCAGCTGCTTCCATCCTTTAATATTAGTAATAAAAATTATAAGAGAGATAAGAGATTTATTTATTAACATTGCACCGTAATACAACGTGATTATGTAGCACAGTCGTCCAGAGAGGGAGAGTATGCAAGCTGCAGCATTTCCAAACACATGACATGTTCTTCTGCGCGGCCGCGCTCATCCGTCTCCGGATGAAGGTCAAACAGATATGGAAAAGGGAAAAACACAATAGGTATCATTTGTGATATTCAAAAAAAGAATCTATCAAAGATTGCCTTAAGACACTCTATGATAAAGTCCCAAAAACTCTATCAGCAATAAGCACAACCAGACAAGACATTGTTGCAGATTTGACGACATGCAAGGAGATCAAAAGAGTCTGTGAGCAGCACTCAGATAACACAGTTCAGTTGTTATTCTTGGCGCCTCCGAGCGCACTCCCAGAGACCTCTGGGGAGGGAGGGGGGGGGTCAGCAGTGTCTCTCAGCTTCACTCCAGGAGAATAGTTCCTAGCAAACAGCCTTCTTCTTTTCCAAGGCCGAGCAGAAACTAGATTAGATAGTTATTGTTTATCTTCAATCCAGGCCACAGTGTTCTTTTTGACTGTAGCCTTCCAGAGTCCAGGTGCTCTTCAGGTCCAAAATCGCCGAATCAAATGAGTTTCCGAAGCTACGAACCCCTGTCCGTGCCCTGATTAATGCCGAGCGGCTGTAATATAATATATATGATGTGTTGGTGGCTGACTGATAATTTGTATTATTATTAAAATTTGTATTTGGCAGGTTACATGACCAAATCTAGATTCTGTCAGCGATTAAAAAAAAAACTGTAGGTTATAACACCCCACACAAGACCAGGTTTATTTTTGTTAGTGGATGGTTTATATTTATTTATCACCAGGAGTATTAAAATGAGTTATAACCGTGACAAGATAGTGTGGACTTGTTTCACAGAGAGATCTTTCAGATGCGCCTTGAAGACGGTCGGATCCGCCTCTCGGGTTGCAGTGCGCGCGCACGACACAGGGGGAACAGATTCTCAGCTGCTTGAAGCTGACACCCCACCCACATCAAAAATTAAAGCAAATAGTATGTTCAGCAAAAATAAAATACGCTTGTTGTTTTAATTTGTAGCTCAGATTCTCACGGGGGAACAGAAATTTGCACAGCAACGGGAGATTATTTCCGGTTCCGCCATAAGCTCCCGTGTTCAATTAACAAAATAAAAGCTCGTCTTTGGTTTAACCAAAAACCAAATTACACCCTTTTTTCATTGTGGCGGCCGTGGCACAGTGGTAATGGCAGTCGACCCCCAATCGGAAGGTTGGAGGTTCGAATCCCGCATCCGCCCACCATGTGTCGTTGTGTCCCTGGGCAAGACACTTAACCCCAAATTGCTCCCGGTAGGTCTGGATGGCGCCTTGCAAGGCAGGCTACCACTACCGGTGTATGAATGTCTGAATGAATGGGTAAATGGTTGGTATTGTAAAGCGCTTTGGAGCTCCTCACAGGGGGCTGGAAAGCACTATATAAATAAGCTCCATTTACCATTTACCATTTTTGAAATTTCTGTTTTTCTAATTTCGTTTTAAAAATGAAATAACGAAAAAACAGTTTAAAACCGTTTTTGTAATTTCGTTTTAAAACGAAAAACGGAATAACCAAAGCTTGTTTGGTTATTTGGTTTTTGTTTTGAAACGGAATAACCAAAGAACGAACCATACACATATTCTGGAGCAGTATCTTAACTCTCTTTGCGTGTTGTAATTTAGTACAATCATAACGCCAATCAGACAGTACAGATACTTCTGTTTCCCACAACCGACATTGAGGGGACGCTCCGCTACTTTCCCACACTGAGTTATTAAGACTCAGGAAAATTTCGTTCAGCCACACATTTGTCAATTTTATCAAAATCACCTTTGGGTGCGTCAAACAGCTCGTTTGGTTTTGGTACTCTCTGTACTTACATGTCCGAATAATATGGTCCCATCAGGCCTGTATGAGTCATAGTATCTCCTTCCACAAAATCGCCTTCAAAATGGAGTACCTATGGGGCTATCCAAACCTAGGGCAATGTTTCATTTAACCAGTCCTCATACCAAGCGTTACGTGGTTGGAAAACTGCAGCCCAGCTCCAATAATAGTATCTTTGATTCATTACTGGTGTTATTGTCAAATAATTTTGGGTTTTGCATTCACCATACATGTTCCAATAGCAGATTGAGAGTTTCTTGAATTTATTCTCCATGCAATGATCTATATAGGCCTGTTTTTTTTCCTTGTGTCTTGTTCCGGATGTACATAGTGTCTGACAGATGGGCCTATGCCTCCATCTCCAACTACATCTATTGGAGTTGGTAGGCGAGTTGTTCCAGCAGTGGGTCGTACTTTGGGTCTTTGTTCAATTTCGTTGATTCTGAGCACCTTCTTGTGTTTTGTGGTGTGGACAGTCTTGATTTTGATTAGGTCTTGATGTTCTCCAGTCCTGTTTCTTCTGATGAAAGGAGGTATTTTGTCACAGTCCAGATGAAAGTTGCCCCAAAATTCCCAACGTGGTAGTATGGCTTGGCAGCTGTCGTCCCTCGGCGGGGCAGGGTGGATCACTTCAGCATCCCAGTAACCCTGGTGGTGTAGCCCCATTAGTGGTTGACAGCCCCAATCACAGTGCCATTCAGGGGGTTCTTTGTCCGGATGAATCCAGTTACATCTCGTTGTTCTTCTTATGTTATGATACAGGAGCATTATCCAGGTCACAATTCCTTCAGGTAAAATCAGTAGATTGTTTACCCTTAAATGGGGTTTGTCTGGCCCCGTCAGGTTCTCAGCTTCCATAGCTGATACCCATTCAGGGGTGTTCTTCAGCTGGTGCATCCAAACTTGATAGCCTGCTTGTCGTATTCTTTTCCATGTCTTGATTTGATTCTCGACAGTGTCATTTCGGTCCCATGGCATGAAGATGTTTCTTTGTGTGGTGTCCCAGCAGGTAATGTTTGCATATTTAAATCTCCCGTGGGAGACTTTTACATGGGTCAGGTTCCATGGTCTGATTCCGGCTTGATACAAAATAACCAACAACATAACTAAGCCTATTAACACTACGAATCCCTGCAGCAGGGTTCGTAGACAGGTTGCTTTATCCATTCTCATAATCCTTGAACAGTCCTTAGGTCGGTTAGGGGTCACCATTTCTTCATAGATATGTGGAACTGTATCACTATCCGAATCATCTTGTCTTATTCTCCTTTTCAGGTGAATCATGTTGAGAGGGTTTCTCTTCAAAGTCTTTGTTCCTTTTAGCTCTGGGCTTCCTCCTCAAGCGTCCGTGAGTTGTGGTCACTGGATCGTTGAGGAGCTCCAGATATAGTGGAGAGGGGTGTGACAATCCAGGTTGCTGTCCTTTCCACACCCACTTCCACTAAATCACCAACCATTTGGTAGGTTCAGGCTGGGGTCCTTCCAGGCGCCATTTCTGGTGAGGTTTGGGTCCCCGTATTGCTTTATTTTCTACCTTACAGAGTGCTTCAAGGTACTGGATAGCAGTGGGACCTTCTTCTGCCAGGGTTTCCACTAGAATTATCAGTGGTTGGTCTTGATACATCACTTGCATCACATATCCTTTTCTTGTCCAGGGCCTATGCCAGCGGTGATAGGGTGTGATCATACGGTCTCTCAGCACTCTTAAAGGTAGGTGTTGGTTCTCGATGATGTAGCACTCTGTCTACTCACCAATCTTTAGGATTGCTTTCACCATGGAGGGGCTAGTGGTCCATATCACCATGCCTCCCACAGAGATTTCAAAGAATTGACTTTGGTATGTTTCACTATAGTTGGGTCTCCATCTCAATTTGATACTTATTCCTTTTATCGTCAGGTAGACTACGTTAAATATCCATGGTGAGGTTAGAGGACAAGGCTTAGGGCGAGTTTTATACCGGGGTAGGTATGCTGGCCTCAGGTGATATTCTTCTTGAGGTTCATCCAAATGAGACTTTCTTGTATATTTAGTGTTTGTGTAGAAATAGTTATTGGTGCAGTTTTCCCATATAGAGATGCCAATTTCGGGTTTGTCGAACCATACTATGCTTTTTGCTATCTTTAGGGCTGGTATTTTTGGGCCGATTTTGTTAAATTGAATCAAAATGTTTTCTGTATCTTTATCTATCGGTTTTGAGTCTATGATGTCTTCCTCCGTCACTGCTCTTCTATGGGGTTCTGCATGCTGCATGGTGTGAGGTGGTCAACCTTCTGCGGACATTCCAGGTTAACAATGTACTCTCACTGGGACTTGGTACTCTTTTCCTTTCACACGTCCTTTGTACAGTTCCACGCAGAGAGGCGATGGGTGTGGCAATTCTGGTTGCAACCCTCTCCATACCCACTTCCATTGATAGACCCCACAACAAGCAGGTTCAGGCTGGGGGCCTTGCAGCCCACAAAAATGTTCGTCAAATGGGTCCTCACCTCTTCGGCGCTGTTCCTCCGCCTCCCACAGTCTCTGTCTGATCATTTCCATGGATTTTCTTCCATATTGCACATAGTGTTCACCCCTTTCTTCCAACGCTGTTACCGTACTGACAAGTGGGTGTCCTTTGTACGATACTGTCATCCTGTAAGCCATTCGTACTGGGTACTCTTCCTACTCATTGATGGGCGTGCAGACTCGATCACACAACATTCGTAGGGGTAGCTCAGTGTTTTCAACCACTATTTTCTTTGGGTTAGTTTCCTGGTTGAAGATGCTTATCTTCATGACTCGGCCTGTTGTCCAAACCTCCAATTCCCCTATGGAGATCTCGCAAAAATGTGTTTGATGTGGCTCTCTGTAATTATGGCCCCATCTGATTTTGAATTGCATTCCGAATACTTTCAAATAGACAACATTGAAGATCCATGGTGTCCCCATTGGGCTGGGGTTGTATTGCAATTTCCATTAGTCTTGTGTTACTACGTAGTCAGGGGTACACCTATGAGATCCTCTAGTCAGGTATTTGCTCCTGTAGGACATTACACATGAGCAGTAATAATTTTTGGTTCTGTTAAAGTTTAAGGTGTAGTCTTTTCTGGGACGGTCTAACTTTACCAGTTCTTTCCATACAATTAGAGCTGGTTGATACGATCCTCTCCTGGTTCGTTGAATCAGCAAATTCCACACATAAGTGGGTGCCTCGTCCTCTGAGTCCGAGTCATCGTAAAGCGGGCCTCTGTCCCAGGACCAGCATGTCTCAATGATTTTTGCAGATTTTATATTATCTCTCCCTTTCCAGATATGATTTGGACACCTCATGATTTGATTTAATAATTCTCTACCTTTTCTCCTGTGATGAGATCCATTGATGATCCTAACGCCCCATTGTTCAGTCTTTAGCTGTCCATTTCCATGTTCGTGTGCTTCCATTTCCTCAGAAATGTCTTGCTGGCCCAAGCGTTCAACACACTTCGCTTTTTCTCTGTTTTACTGGGTTGGGACTCCTCTGGGTCGTCTTTATTGTCTTCGATCAGGTGAATCGTAGCTCCCACCGAGTACACTCCTTTGTAAGGTGCCACGACCATCTGTACAGAGACTTTAATCCTCTGGGTAGAGTCAGGTCTTATGTGCGTGTCTACTCTTTGTGCAACTGTTCCGGGAATCTGCAACACCCCAATATTCAGCGTTTTTTTGTTTTGGCTTTGCTCCTTCCACTGCCCATCAATCCAAGCTGGTGGTGTAATAGTACAGGTTTGAACGCCTGGCTCCAGTCTCACGAGAGATAGGAGGTAGCTCCATCAATGGGATTTTTTGGTTCAGAATTACTTCTGCAAACAATTGAGCCCACGTCATAAACTCACAGGGGCCATTCAAACCTC
This sequence comes from Garcialebias charrua, assembly GCA_038048925.1. NCBI lineage: Eukaryota > Metazoa > Chordata > Actinopteri > Cyprinodontiformes > Rivulidae > Garcialebias > Garcialebias charrua. Next base: position 26,286 of record JBBPBX010017640.1, on the reverse strand, counting down.
CTTATCGGGCCTTACCGTTCACAGCATCGGGCAGCTGGGCTGACTCGAGGTTGACTGCGTCATTCAGGTCACGGTACAGACTGAAGACCAAAGGAAACTGATTAGTGCCAAGGGGTATGTTTCTTGCTCTTCCCACTGCAGGATCATAAGGCCAAGCCTGCTGTACTGACTGCTCAAGCAGATTTTGAGGGTTCCAACACCTATCTTTTTGCTTGATCATTTCTTCATCACTTAATCCCTCTACTTCTGGATAAAGTGGTAGTGCTATAGGTGTTGGGTTCGGCCCCTGGTCATACTGCTGCATCATTGGGGTATTTCTGGGTGCTTCGAACCTTGTCATGTCCAGCTGGACTTTGAAGGATTTGAGAGGGTCATAGTACCTCCTTATTTGCCAGCCCATAGCCATTTCGGAGTGCAACAGATGGCCCTCCAGCATCCTCGTTTGACAATTTACACAATACTTCACCATAGTCCCTTCCCATTCACAGGTACAATCTTCTGGGCCTCTCTCACTCAATTCCCATTGTGTGAGGATCATTACTCTCGGTAAAACTGTGGTCCTACATTTCCCACAAATAAAATCATCCATTACCTTTACGGGTTTTAGTTGCAACTCCCGTACATCTTCTCTCTTCGACTCAGGTTTGAGGGGCTTATTTCTTCCTGGTCCTTCCCACAAAATGGGTAAGCCGGTAGGTTCCAGGAAGATTGCACAGTTGTTTTGCAGTTTGTTCCACTTGATCATTTCGCATTCTGCTGACAGGTATCCGTTCTTGGCGTACTCCAAGGTCTTCAGAGCCCTACCTGCCCAAAGCTCTGAGGTTGTCCTTCTTAAGATAACTCCCCCGCATATAGTGGTCATTCTAAGATAGGGGAGCATGGTCCTTGGTTCATAATCCGGTTTCTGGTTTTGAATTAGCTAGGAATTGGATTCAGTTGCTCTATTCCTTGGATTCCTTTCCTTGTTAACTCCACTGTGTTTTTGTCCAATATTCTCCTCACTTTATCTGGGGCGTTGTATTTTGGCTTCATTGCATCTGCTGATGGGTGATCCTGTGCTCTGACTCACACCTTCTGTCCAACCTCAAATGAAGTGTTGGAGGCTGGTTGTTCCTTTTTATCCTTGAGGTCCCATCCACTTTCCATCGTTTTGAATTGACGTTGGTTAAGCTCCTCAGCGGGAGAGGGTCTTCCAGCTCGATGCCTGTCATTCAGGGCTTGCCCTATTTCCACAGTTTTAGTGCTCCATTCTTTGGTATTAGCATTTTTAGCTATCCAATTTTTGACCAAACCTATGGCTCTTTCTGCAACTCCATTTACTTGAGATGTGTAGGACGGTGACTAAACACGCATCACCCCAAAAGTCTGACACCAATGATCCACCTGTGCATTGCAAAAGTGTGCCCATTGTCAGTTGTCAGTTCCTTTGGGATGCCTAACGACCCACAGACTTGTTCCAACATGCTGACAACACTGTTGCCATTAGATTTTCTTGTCAGTTTAACTACCACATACCCTGACATTGAGTCCACTAGCACTAGAAGGTATTTCTTTCCCTTCTTGCCAGTGACTCCCATGGGTCCAGCTACATCCATGCACACTGAGCCCCAAGGTATGATACTCTTGATAGTTTGTCCATCCACTCGGTGCTCGCAACATCCTACATTGTATTGAGCACATACCACATAGTCCTGTAGTACTTTGCAAACTTGCTTCATGGGAATCCAGAGCTCCTGACTTTCCAACTCCTTACGTGTAGGTTGTATGCCCGCATGACCTAGCCCTTCATGAACTTCACGCAAAACTTCTAACACGTACTCCTGTGGGACCCTCCGGCCTGCCGGAGTTCTTTCCCACTTCTCGATTCCGACAAAAATGATATTTCTCTGTTGCACATAACAGTCTACTTCTTCATTGCCCTGCCAGTAGTTTTCTTCTTTAGTGTGGGATTTTTGGTACTCTACCTCTAACTGTAGATTCAACCTGATTTCAACTATTTTTTTCCACAAATCATGATGAGCTACCAGTTTTCCCTTAGCACTTTCAAATCCATTTTCTTCCCAAATGGATAAGTCCTCTTTCAGGGCTTGAGCACAGTAATGACTGTCGGTCACTACTCGTGATGTTTTTATTTTTCTGTGAGTTAGTTCAAGCAATCCTTCTAGTACTACCGTAACTTCTCCAGTCTGAGCACTTCCTAGCACTCTCCCCCTTCTTTGGCATCACTCATTCCCTTGATACTTGAGGATAAATCCCCAGTGTGCTACCTGATCGGTTCCCTTCTTGAATCCGTCGGTGTAGAGAGTCCAGTCGTGCGTTTTCTGTTTTTCATGTTCCTCTTTTGTCACTTTTTTGCTTGTTGGCTGTACCGGTCCTATCTCCAGATCTGGGTCTAATAGAATATCTTCCCATCTACTCCAAGACGTATTAGTGGCTTTGGTACTTTCTATTGTTCCTTTTCTGAGATATTTGTGCACTTGACTTTGTGTTATATAACCTTGATGGGCTGTCCCTAGGCCAGATCTTTCAGCGTTCCCTAGCATCTAGCAAGCACTGCTAGTTCTTTTTCTTCCTGGGAAATTTTTTCTCTACTAAAGTTTCAAGTCAAAGTCAAAGTCAACTTTATTGTCTAAACTACAATATGTATAGGACATACACAGGATTGAAATTGCATTTCTCTCTGTCCCTCGGTGCAACAGTAAACATTTAAACATTAAAACACTAATACATTTAATAAACATAAGCATAAAATGAAATAATAAAAGTGTAATACTGTCCTGAGTTTTTGCATAGTAGTTTTTGCATAGTAGTATATGAAAGTATGAAAAGTTACACCAACACTAAAACACTAAACATTTAATAAACATAAGCATAAAATGAAATAACAAAAGTGTAATACTGTCCTGAGTTTTTTGCATAGTAGTATAAAAGTGTAAAAAGTATATCTATAAAATAAAATGAAAGTTCTGGCATTGACATTTGTAATAGAGTGACAAAGCAGCATATGAAGTTTATGTACACAGTATATGTATGAGGTAGTTGATATTGGTATAGAGGTAAAGTGGCATATGCAATAAGGCTAGTAAAAAAATATATATATATATATATATATATATATATATATATATCAGCAGTAGTGTAGATATAAAAAGTAGTGTAAATGTAAACAGTAGTAATAAATGTAAACAGTAGTAATAAATGTAAACAGTGAATGTAAACAGTAGTATGACTATAGACAGTAATGTAATACAAACATTAGTGCAAATATAAGCAGTATTGCAAACTGAATGAGCACATGACCGTGAGTAGAGTGAATAACCAGTTTTGATGACACATAGTCCAGTGTTAAAATCTTTGTCTTGTGTGGTAATGTGTGAAAGTTTTTTGTGTTAAGGCAGTAGAAGTGGGAGGGAGGGCAGAGCAGGTAGAGAGTTAAGCATCCTGACTGCCTGATGAACAGAGCTGTCATTTAGTCTGCTGGTTCGAGCCTGGAGACTCCTCAGTCTCCTCCCTGAAGGCAACATACTGAAGCAGCTGTGTAGTTGGTGTGTGGGATCACCTGTCATGCAGAGGGCTTTTCTAGTGAGGCGGTTGCTGTGTAAGTCCTGTAGTGAGGGGAAGGAGGTGCCGACAATCTTCTCAGCTGCTCTCACGATGCGCTGGAGGCTCTTGCGGCAGGATGCAGTACATGCACCAAACCACACTGTGATGCAGCTGGTCAGGACACTTTCTATGGCACCCCTGTAGAAGGTGCACATGATGGGGGTTGGAGCTCCAGCCCTTTTCAGCTTGCGGAGAAAGTAGAGATGCTGGTGAGCCTTCTTGGCCAGTGATGCAGTGTTTCTACTCCAAGACAGGTCCTCTGAGACGTGCACTCCAAGGAACTTGGTGCTGTCCACTCTCTCCACTGTGGTGCTATTGATGGTCAGAGGGGCATGTTGGGCATCCCTCTTCCTGAAGTCCACAACAATCTCCTTTGTCTTCTCCACGTTGAGAATGAGATTGTTGTGTCCGTACCACAAGGCCAGACGGCTCACCTAGTTCCTGTAGTCCATCTCATTGTTGTTGCTGATGAGACCCAACACTGTTGTGTCGTCCGCAAACTTGATAAAGTGGTTGGAGCTGTATGATGGTGTGCAGTCGTGTATTACCAGGGTGAATAGAAGGGGCTCAGACCACATCCTTGTGGGGCTCCTGTATTCAATGTGATGGTGCTGGATGTGTTATTCCCGACCCGTACTACCTGTGGTCTCCCGATCAGGAAGTCTAGCAGCCAGTTACACATTGAGGTGTTCAGTCCCAGACTGTCCAGTTTAAGGATGAGCTGTTGAGGGTTGATGGTGTTGAATGCCGAGCTGAAGTCGATGAACAGCATTCTGACATAGGAATCTTTTGTGTCCAGATGTGTGAGAGCTATGTGGAGGGCAGAGGAGATGGCATCGTCGGTTGAGCGATTAGGCCGATATGCAAATTGGAAGGGATCCAGGGAGGCAGGGAGGACAGATGTGATGCTTTTCATGACTAGCCGTTCGAAGCACTTCATCAGGATAGGGGTGAGTGCTACTGGACGATAGTCATTGAGGCAGGAGGGCGTTACCTTCTTTGGGACAGGGATGATGGTGGTGGCTTTGAAACAGGTGGGGACGATGGCCTGACTCAATGAGATGTTAAAGATGTCCGTGAAGACCACAGCGAGTTCTTCTACACAGTCTTTCAGTACATGACCAGGTTTGTTGTCAGGACTAGAGGCTTTTCGGGCGTTGATCTTGATGAATGATCGCCTCACGCTGTCTGAGGACAGCACCAGCACCTGGTCATCAGGAGAGGGGTGATTTTTTGTGCAGGTGTGCTGTTACATACCTCAAACCGAGCAAAGAAGTCATTCAGTTCATTCAGCGTAGAGGTTGTGTTGTCACAGGTCTGTGGGGATGGTTTATAGTTTGTGATGGTCTGTATTCCCTGCCACAGACTCTGTGTATCTTTGCTGTCCTTGAAGCGGTGAGCTATTTTCCTGGAATACTGCTTCTTGGCCTTTCTGATGCCTCGGGCCAGGTTGTTTCTGGTTGTCCTCAAGCTCACCTGATCTCCCGCTGTGAAGGCAGCATTCCTGGCTCTCAGGAGTCTGTAAACCTTTGTTGTCAGCCATGGCTTCTGATTTGCCCGAACAATGATGGTTTTGAGGTTGGTTACATCATCAATGCACTTGGTGATGTATAAAAGTTAAAGTGTAACGCCAAAGAGTAACTAACCCACAATGTTACTTTTTAACAGCTACCATGGCACTGTCAACTTCACAGCTGACCTCAGCTATGAGTCTCGTCAATAGGCTTCTTGGCTCTAATCGTACTGCTCCTTTGATTTTTTTCTCTGAGTTCTTCCAGATCTTTTTGGTTTTCGGCCATCTAGATCCAGGATTTTTTGTTTTTCTTTTCATCCTCACTTTCTCTTTTCTTTAGACAGGCATACAAAGGCTTTGCATACTTTTGGTAGTTAGGGACATGATCTCTTACATAGTTGCACAGTCCTAAGATTTTTTGTAACTATATTATATTAATGAATTCTTGGAGAAAGTAACATTTCCAAAACTAGATATTAGTCAATCATCAAAACTAGACTCACCATTAACATCAGATGAGCTCCATGAAGCAATTAAAAACATGCCTAATAAGAAATCTCCAGGTCCTGATGGATATCCAGTAGAATTCTATAAAAAATTCTGGGATATACTGGAACCGATATTTTATAGAGTGCTACTTGAGTCAGAAGAAAATGGCAGGCTACCAACACATATGAATTCAGCCAACATTAGTCTCTTATTAAAACCAGGCAAAGACCCAGTATTACCTACCAGTTATCGTCCAATCTCTCTTATTAATGTTGATGTTAAAATAATTTGTAAAGTCTTATCTAAAAGACTAGAGAAGATAACTCCTGTTATTATACATCCAGACCAAACCGGATTCATAAAAGGAAGACACTCGAACACAAACACTCGCAGATTATATAATGTAATAGAGTATTCGTATTTTAAAAATATTGAAACAGCTATTTTTTCTTTAGATGCTGAAAAAGCATTTGATAGAGTAAATTGGAATTTCTTATTTGCTACCTTAAATAAATTTGGATTTGGGAATTACTTCATTAACTGGTTAAAAATATTATATAGTTCACCAACAGCGTGCGTCAGGACAAATAATCAATTATCTTCAAGCTTCTGTTTACAGAGGGGCACCAGGCAAGGTTGCCCACTTTCACCAGCATTATTTGCTATTTTTATTGAACCTTTAGCAGCAGCAATAAGGCAAAGTGCTGATATTAAAGGCATAAAGGGTAGAAACATAGAACATAAAATTAGTCTTTATGCTGACGATGTTTTGCTTTTTCTTGAGAACTCAGGAAACTCAATATCTAATGTTATCAAATTAATAAACTCGTTTTCAAAAGTTTCTGATTATTCTATAAACTGGACAAAATCTACAGTTCTTCCAATAAATTGCGTGTTTAATAATTCTCTTAATGAAAGACTACAATCAGGTAACATTAAATATTTAGGTGTTAATATCTCTCCTAAATTGGAAGATTTAATAAAATTAAATCATATCCCACTATTAAAGAAAATTGAAGACGATCTTACTAGATGGAGATCTCTACCCATATCACTTATGGGAAGAGTTGCCTCAGTAAAAATGATGGTGCTGCCGAGAATAAATTATTTATTCTCAATGATTCCAAATAAACCTTCAACTGAATGGTTTAAGTCCCTGGACTCTTCTATATCTAAATTCCTTTGGAAAAATAAAACTCCACGTATTAGTTTAAAAACATTACAGAAATCTAAAGATACCGGAGGATTAGAACTTCCAAACTTTTATTACTACTATTTAGCCAACAGGTTACAATATATATCAAAGTGGTTAAAACAGAATGCACTAGATGAAACTTGGATAGATATAGAACAAACTGTATGTAATAATATCAGGACTTCAGATCTACCATTTATCAGTACAGATTTAAAAAGACATGTCTGCTTTAAAAGCATCAATATTAGCTAATCTCTGACAGCATAGTGGGAGTACCTAAAAATGACAAAGTCTTCAATACTCCCATGCAGACATACACCTCTCTGGAACAATCCTGACATTCAACAAGAAAATAATATGTTAAATTTCCCAGGTTGGAGAATGAAAGGTATTGAATGTCTGGAACACATATTTGAGGGTATAGACTTTATTCCATTTAATAAATTAATAATACAATATGACATTGATAATAAATATTTCCTACAATACCAACAAATTAAGTCAATTGTAAAAAAGAAATTTAAGCTTAATAAAACATTGTTGGAAACACCAACATGTGTGTTAGAGTTTATTAATTTTCAACGACCCAAATTATTATCTAAAATATACAAAAAATTGTCTAGAATCGATGACTCGATAACATTACCTGTTGAAAAATGGGAGTCTGTGATGAGTTCCACTACCTGCACCACTACCTCCTCTACCTCCTGATTGGCCGCTGATTTCCACCAGCTGGCGGCCATCCATCTGATGAGGACCTTCCACTATTTAAGGCTGCAGTCTAGTTAGACTCATCACTGGAGCATTGATTCCTGTTTATATGGTATTTATGCTTTCAGCCAGTGTTGTGTTCAATACAAGAGAAACTTATCTCGTTTCTTGTGCCTACAGTCATCCTGTCTCCTCGACTCCTGTTTGGTTCCGAGTTCCCGTGGTCCAGGTTCCAGTCCTCCATGCCTTGCCTTCCAGCCACACGCCCATCAAACCTGTACCGACTATTCCCTGGATCATGTCTCTGGTGATCTCTGGTGGATCTCACCCACACTCAGCACTTCATCTGTAAGGAGACACAAACAATCATAATACGAACGCTGCAAGTGGACTCCACTGATCCAACTCTCTCTCCCCCAGGATCTCCAAGAGATGAACCACTGTAAATAATTGCACTGTAAATAATAAAACATCACTATTCTTGCTAACTGTATCTTGTCCTTTCTGGTCTCGTACAACTCTGGGTTCCCCGAGTCGTGACAGAAATGCTCCAGCCAGACAACACCCAGAACGAGACCAGAAGTGAACAGACCACTTCCTCATCCGAGATGGACCGCGTCAACCAACTCGAAGGAATGCTACGTCGGGTTCTTACACAACAACAGGAGGCTTAGGACAATATGAGAGAACTGGGAGGTATGGTGTTTTCTCTTAACCAAAAACTCTCACCTTCCCCAGCTTCTAAAACTCCTCCAGTGTCCAAGACGGAACATAAGGACTCTGCCTCGAACCAACAGGTAATAACCAAACCATCAGAATATTTTTCTGGCGACCCTAGCCTGTGTGGAGTGTTTTTGTTGCAAATTAAACTCGCCTACAAGGGAGCACCACAGTTATATTCAACCGACATCGCCAAGATAACATATTTCACCAACCAGCTGAAAGGTGACGCACTTCGTTGGGTTAATTCATTCCTACAATTCCACGACTTGGATTACGTTTCATTTGATACCTTGTTAGGAGAGTTTCGCCTAATTTTTGACCGTCCCTTGCAGATGCCCAACGCCGTAAAGTAACTCCTGGGGTTACGTCAGGGCAGGCGACCTGTGGCTGAATACGCCCTCGAGTTCCGCATCATCGCAGCACAAACCGGGGGGCCCAACACAGCGCTGCAAGGTACTTTCCTAAATTCTCTTTCTGACCCTTTAAAGGAACAAATCGCCACAAGAGACGAACCAGAGGGTTTTGACGAGCTGATCGAGCTGGCTGTCTCGATAGACGAGCGCTTCCGGAAACGAAGAAGAGAGCGGGACTACACTTTCCACAACCGCTTCACTTCCGGGTTCACGACAGCAGGTGACCCCCGCGCCTACAGAAGTCCGTCAGTGAACTACAAAAACCAAGAGGCACCCGTTGCCGGTCCGTCCCCTAAACCTCCAGTAGAGAAGTATTCTGTCCTGCCTGAATCTGAACCAATGCAGATCGGACGAACTCGTTTAACCCCTGAGGAGAGACAAAGACGAATCAATTCCAAGCTTTGTATGTATTGTGGCAGATCTGGCCATTTCATTGCTAATTGTCCATTTAGGGGCAACGAAAATGCCCACCAGTAAGGAGGACTGTACTGGTGGGCACTTCAGCATTCTGTTCTGCACATCGTTTAATGCTCCCTACCATCATCCAAATAAATCATGATCGTCATTCTGTGTCAGCTCTTATTGATTCTGGTGCAGAACAAAATTTAATAAGTTTGGATCTAGTCAGAAAATTTTCACTACCTACTCTTGAAATTCCTTCAATTTCTATCGCTGGAGTTACTGATGAGACCTTAGCCCGTATCTGTAGTAAAACTGTTAAACTGCACCTGATAACATCAGGAAACCATCATGAGATGACAGATTTTTTCGTATTTGAGTCTCCCCGCACCCAATTGATCTTGGGTTATCCATGGCTTCAACAACATAACCCACACATAAATTGGAAATGGAGAAGAATTGAAGGATGGAGCGATAATTGTTTAAAACACTGTCTATGCTCTGCCATCACCACTCAATCTCCTGAAAGTACACCTAAAGAGGCAACTGACATTTCCATGGTTCCCCCTGTTTATCACGACCTGGCCCCGGTGTTTGACAAACTGCGAGCTATTTCTCTTCCTCCTCACCGACCTTACGATTGTGCAATTGACCTCCTTCCTGGGTCACCCTTGCCTGCCAGTCGATTGTACAATCTGTCGGGTCCTGAACGTGAGTCAATGAGAAAATATATTGAAGAGTCCTTAGCTTCAGGCATTATTCGCCCCTCCACTTCTCCTGTGGGGGCGGGATTCTTTTTCGTCTCCAAGAAAGACGGGACTCTTCGTCCCTGCATCGATTATCGGGGTCTTAATAATATCACAGTTAAAAATAAATATCCGCTCCCCCTCATTGACTCCATCCTACAATCTGCCACTATCTTTACGAAACTAGACCCGCTTGGACATTTTGAGTATCTAGTCATGCCATTTGGGTTAACCAACGCCCCTGCTGTCTTTCAAGCCCTGGTGAATGACGTGCTCCGGGACTTCATTGGCGATTTTGTTTTTGTGTACTTAGATGACATTCTCATCTACTCCAGGGATTTAAAGGAGCACGTTCAGAGGGTTAGGACTGTGTTACAGAGACTACATGAGAACCAACTGTTTGTTAAAGGGGAGAAGTGTGAGTTCCACGTCACCTCTGTATCTTTCTTGGGCTTCATATTTGAAGGGGGTTGTTACAGAACTGACCCGGCTAAGATTGAGGCTGTGGTAAACTGGCCAGTTCCCGACTCTAGGAAACAGCTCCAGCGTTTCCTTGGGTTTGCCAACTTTTATAGAAGGTTCATAAAAGACTACAGCCGAATTGCTTCTCCTCTCTCCCAACTAACATCCACTAACATAGTTTTCAAGTGGAACCCTGAGGCCAATGCCGCATTTAACAAGCTCAAATCATTGTTTTCCTCAGCACCAGTTTTGTGTCACCCAGATCCCAAGCGCCAATTCATCCTGGAAGTGGATGCCTCGGACTCAGGAGTTGGAGCTGTACTCTCCCAAAGGTCTCCAACGGACAATAAGGTACACCCATGTGCGTTTTTCTCTAAACGTTTATCCCCTGCTGAAAAGAACTATGATGTGGGAAATCGGGAGCTACTGGCCGTCAAGTTGGCATTGGAAGAATGGCGTCACTGGTTGGAAGGCATGATAGCCCCCTTTCTAATATGGACTGATCACAAGAATCTCACGTACCTCAGGGATGCGAAGCGGTTAACTCTAAACAAGGACGTTGGTCTCTGTTTTTAACCGTTTCAACTACATCTTAACTTACAGACCTGTTTCAAAGAACATCAAACCTGACGCACTCTCCCGGCAGTTCACCTCCCCAGACAGCACAGAGACAGAAGAGAGCATCATTTCCCCCACCTGTGTGGTAGGATCCCTCACATGGGACATTGAGAATGAGGTACGTGAGGCACAGAAAGATGAACCTGACCCTGGCGCTGGACCCCCCAGGACCCTCTTTGTTCCCTCTAGTATGAGGGCCAAGGTATTAAACTGGATACACACCCGTAAGTTTTTCTGTCATCCTGGTGCTTCTCGTATGATCTCTCTTACCAAGGCTCATTTCTGGTGGCCCAAACTCACTGACGATGTGAAGGAATTTGTAGCAGCCTGTCCTATTTGTGCTCGCAATAAGACTGGAAATCAACCACCGGTTGGCCTGCTACAACCCCTACCAACTCCTAGTCGTCCTTGGTCTCACATTTCGGTGGACTTTGTCATGGGTCTGCCCCCCAGTGAAGGTAACACCACCATTCTGACGATTGTTGACAGGTTCTCTAAGGCGGCTCATTTTGTTCCCTTGCCTAAGCTCCTTTCTGCACTTGAGACCACCCAGTTAATGGTCCAGCACGTTTTCCAACTCCATGGGATTCCCTCAGACGTGGTCTCGGACCGTGGTCCCCAATTTGTCTCCCAGGTCTGGCAAGCTTTCTGCAGGACGTTGGGGACGTCCTCTAGCCTCACTTCAGGACACCACCCGCAGTCCAATGGCCAGGCTGAGCGCTGTAATCAAGACCTCGAGACTACTCTTCGTTGTGTCGTCGAGAGGGATCCCTCGGCCTGGAGCCAGCACCTGGTGTGGGTAGAGTATGCCTAGTATGCCTATGCCTATAATAATAATAATGAATTCAATTTATAACGCACTTTTCATTAATGAAAATCTCAAAGTGGCACATAAATCGTCTGCCACAGGGATGTCCCCTTTTGAAGCCTCCCTAGGTTGTGCCCCGCCGCTTATTCCCAGCCAGGAGACCGACATCTCTGTCCCCTCTGTGCAACATAATTTTTGTCGATGCCGACGTTTCTGGCGACAGGTTAAGGCGGCTCTGACCCGGACGGCGGCCCGAAACAAACTGTTTGCCGATCGTCACCGTGCGCCGGCTCCTGTCTACCAGGTGGGTCAGGAGGTATGGCTCTCCACCGGGAACATCAACCTCAAGGACATGCCTAGGAAGATGGTGCCCCGGTTCATTGGTCCTTTTCCTGTTACCAAGATTGTCAATCCTTCTGCTGTGTGTCTGCAACTTCCTCGTTCCATGAGAGTCCATCCTACCTTCCACGTCTCTCAGGTCAAGCTTGTTTCTACGAGTCCCCTGTGCCCTCCTGCTGACCTCCCTCCGCCTGCCCGGTTGATTGACAACCACCCTGCCTTCAGCATCAGGACTATTCTGGACGTGCGACGTCAGGGTCGTGGGTTCCAGTATCTTGTCGACTAGGAGGGTTATGGCCCTGAAGAGCGGTCGTGGATCCCTCGGTCCTTCATCCTGGACCCCAGCCTCATCACGACGTTCTTCAGGGATCACCCCGAGAAGCGTCTCAGGCCGCCTGAGGGCGGTTCTTGAGGGGGGGGGACTGTGATGAGTTCCACTACCTGCAACACTACCTCCTCTACCTCCTGATTGGCCGTTGATTTCCACCAGCTGGCGGCCATCCATCTGATGAGGACCTTCCACTGTTTAAGGCTGCAGTCTAATGTGACTCATCGCTGGAGCATTGATTCCTGTTTATGGTATTTATGCTTTCAGCCAGTGTTGTGTTCAATACAAGAGAAACTTACCTCCTTTCTTGTGCCTACAGTCATCCTGTCTCCTCGACTCCTGTTTGGTTCCGAGTTCCCGTGGTCCAGGTTCCAGTCCTCCGTGCCTTGCCTTCCAGCCACACGTCCATCAAACCTGTACCGACTATTCCATGGATCCTGTCTCTGGTGATCTCTGGTGGATCTCACCCACACTCAGCACTTCATCTGTAAGGAGACACAAACAATCACAATACGAACGTTGCAAGTGGACTCCACTGATCCAACTCTCTCTCTCCCCAGGATCTCTAAGAGATGAACCACTGTAAATAATTGCACTGTAAATAATAAAACATCACTATTCTTGCTAACTGTATCTTGTCCTTTCTGGTCTCGTACAACTCTGGGTTCCCCGAGTCGTGACAGAGTCAGATTTATCAATCAACTTTGAACAAAAAATTTGGTCTCAAGTATGTTCAAATACTTTTAAATTGACTAGAATCTCCTATTTACAATTAATACAATATAAGGTTCTCTATAGAGTACATTATACAGGTCAGCGGATGTTTAAGATGGGCTTTACACCATCTAACAACTGCTCACAGTGCATAAGTAATATACCTGATGATTATATTCACGCACTCTGGTTCTGTCCACCCGTTCAGAGGTTCTGGGTACAGGTATGTGAAGACTTGTCTAAATGTTTGAAATTTAATATCCCACTCTCTCCATCTGTTTGCTTATTGGGTATCTTTGAAGATGTTATACTAGAAAAAAATACATCCTGTATGCTTTTCACTGCCTTATGTATCGCAAAGAAAACCATACTCGTAAATTGGAAAAATAAAAATAATCTTAGCATTAATCAGTATAAAAATCTTCTGTTAGATCATATTAGTCTTGAAACAGCATCTGCCGACACATCTGATCAATCTAATTGGCATTCTTTGATTGGCTCCATTATGTAGTGAGGGTGGGAGGTCTGGGATCTGCCCTTGTGGGGCATTGGGGCTGGTGGGGGAAGGTCAGGGTTTAGGACGCCAGGAGGGTTGGGGCTGCTTGGGTAGGGAGGACCTTGCCTTCAACCTGGGGAAGACCGAGGGGGTTCTGGGGGGTGTCTGCGGGAGACTGCATGCGGGCCCTCTGGTGGTCAGCGGCGGCGGTCATGGGTCGCCGGTCGGTGACCCGGCTGTGCTAAGGTGGTTTTGGGGTGGGCGCCGGGAGCTTGGGATTCTGGGGACGTGTCGTCCCCGGGCTTGGGCCTGGTGAGGATCGGGGGTCTTGAGCTCTGGCGGGCGAGTTGCCAGGCTATGGGCTGACTAGCGCTCTGGTGCCCAGCTCTGGCCGGGGGCCCTCAGCTCGCTGGTGGGTTGGGAGTTCATGTGCTGGGGGGTTGGGTGTCTGGAGGCGTGACTGGTGGCCAATGGGAAGGGGCGGGTAAACCCAGCCTGGGTGTCTAATGTATTATGTGTTCTGAAAGTTGTTAATATGAAGGGTGGGTTTAGTATTTCTTCTGGGGTGGGGACTAAGTGGATGTCCTTGATGATGGTCTTGGACTATGCTTGGCCAGTGTGCGGGCCCTGGATGGGGCCTGTTCTCGGTGCCTCCTGGCTCTGTCGGCAGTTGGGCGGGCGCTCTTGGCCATGTCGTCCATGTGGGATTTTGTATCTTCTTGGGCGGCGGGCTGACTGCGGTTCGCAGGGGTGGTGGCTGCCCTGGTGGGTGTGAGCTGTTGGTTCTGCTGTTGGCGGCCCTCGGGACCATGTCCCTCTCTGGTCTTGACTCAATGGCCTGGCGGTCGGAGAGATGTTTCTTCTGCCTTGCTCCTTGGGTGGACCTTGGCGAACTGGGGGGGGGTACGTAGGGTCAGCGGGGGAGCTGACTCGTTGCGGGAGCATTGTTCCTGTAGATATTTTCTCCCCATCCCTCACCATGCTCCTCCGCCCTCTTCATCTTAAATTAATCCATGTAGGGAATTTGAGTCTCGGGTATGCTACAACGGTTTTACATCTCTGTTGTTCAGAACCACCTGGGACTCAATTTTATTATACACTTTTGACATTCATTCATAAACACCCTCATAAAAGTCACATATAGGGAATGGAATGAGCACTATGGTTATGGGTGGCGGGATAACATCACTGTTGCCCCCTATGCCTATGCTCACTCACATTTATGCATTTAGACAATTAGGGCCTAGGTTAGAGTTGGAGTGGAGGGGAAACTGGTACAATGCCAGCATTTGCTCCTTCTCTTTCCTTTTTAAGTACACTTTACAACAACACTCACCAACATCACATTTGGAGACGGAGGTGTGTGTGTCGGGGTCTTCATTTGTTAATTTCAATATTATTTATTTATGTATTTTTTTTATATATGTATATAATTTATTATTTTTTCTCTTACCCCCTGGTTGCCTGGCGGACATTCTGGGGGTGGGCCGTCAGGGGTTGTCCTGGGATGTGGGGGGGTTCGGGCCTGGGGGTTCGCCGTGGGCGGGGTTGGCGGTGCGCTCCCTCTGGGGCTGCTTGGGCTCGGGTGTCCTGTCCTGTCGGCAGGGCGCGGGTTGGGCTGGATCTTGGATATCTGCTATTCTCTGCCCCAGAATGAATGGGCCTACCTCTTGGGTTTGGATGTGGGTTGCCCCATGAAGGGAGCAGGTTCACGTCTTGGACCTAGGGGCTATAGAGTGTACATCGGGATTATGAATGGAACGTGATGTTATTGTTTGTCTTTCAGTGAGTGAGGATGAGGATGAGGGTGGGTCTGAATGAGTGTGTCTGTGTATGAATGTTTAAATGTCAGGCTAGGACTTGGAATGCCCCCTCTCTGATACATCTGAGGCTACTTAGTGTCGTGCTCCTGCCACGTGGCCCCCTGGTGGGTGTTCCTTTGCCTGCGGGCGTGCTTGGGACCCTCACTATCTGGGGTTGGGCGCTTGGGCGTATGTCGGCTCGGCCAGGTGGTTGCCTGGTGGGGCTCGTGTCCTCTGGTCCTGTCGGGTCTGGGCCTGAGGGGTGGGCGTCCCCGGTGCCCGGGCCTCGGTGACTGGCCCTGGGGCTACGTCGGTGCAACGGGCTCCGGCGGGGGCCTATGAATTTGTCGCAGTTGACCCCGGGGGGTCATTGTATGTGGTCGCTGGTGGGGCTCATCCGGTTCTTCCCCTTGGTCAGATCTGGGGAGTGGGCGAGTGGCTCGTCCTGTTCGGGTGGCCCTGGAGACCTTGGGATCGGGGTCCTTCCTGGGGTCTTGGGCTTTGATCGCCCCTTCGTCTGCCTCAGGCTTTGGGGGGGACGGATCTCTGATGCTTCACAGTCGCTACTAAATGTTCTATTGGAGGAACCTTATTCACTTATGCATGCTCACAACCACACACAAATGGATGCAGGGATGTATATGTAGATATATGCAGATATGTAGATGGGTATATAAATGTATATGTACGTATATTGTATATATATTTGTAGGTATGGGTATGTTTATTTATAGAAATCTACTGCATGGTCATGAATATTATTAGTCTTTATGCATGTATGTTTCGTTGCTATGTTCTGTCATATGCTTTGTAGGATTGCGGACGTAGGTTGGGTGTGATTGCCTTGTACTCTTTTTGTGGATAATTGTTGTTTTTTTGTCTTACTTTCTCTTTTCTTTCTCTCTATTAAAAAAATACATATCGGAGTGAGAGGATGGCTATAAGGTGAGAAGGGAGGCCATCTATAAATGGAAAAAAAAAGAAAAAAAGGATGGGAGTGAGTGCTACTGGACGATAGCCATTGAGGCAGGAGGGCATTGCATTCTTTGGGACAGGGATGATGGTAGTGGCTTTGAAACAGGTGGGGACAATGGCCTGACTCAGTGAGATATTAAAGATGTCCGTGAAGACGGCTGCGAGTTTTCCTGCATAGTCTTTCAGCACATGACCAGGTTTGTTGTCTGGACCAGAAGCTTTTCGGGCGTTGATCTTGATGAATGATCGCCTCACGCTGTCTGAGGACAGCACTAGCACCTGGTCATCAGGAGAGGGGGTGATTTTTTGTGCAGGTGTGCTGTTACATACCTCAAACCGAGCAAAGAAGTCATTCAGTTCATTCAGCGTAGAGGTTGTGTTGTCACAGGTCTGTGGAGATGGTTTGTAGTTTGTGATGGTCTGTATTCCTTGCCACAGACTCTGTGTATCCTTGCTGTCCTTGAAGCGGTGAGCTATTTTCCTGGAATACTGCTTCTTGGCCTTTCTGATGCCCTGGGCCAGGTTGTTTCTGGCTGTCCTCAAGCTCACCTGATCTCCCACTGTGAAGGCAGCATTCCTGGCTCTTAGGAGTCTGTAAACCTCTGCTGTCAGCCATGGCCTCTGATTTGCCCGAACAGTGATGGTTTTGAGGTTGGTTACATCATCAATGCACTTGGTGATGTATAAAAGTTAAAATGTAACTCCAAAGAGTAACTAACCCACAATGTTCCTTTTTAACAGCTACCATGGCACTGTCATCTTCACAACTGACCTCAGCTATGAGTCTCGTCAATAGGTTTCTTGGCTCTAATCGTACTACGTCTTTGATTTTTTTCTGAGTTCTTCCTGATCTTTTTGGTTTTCGGCCGTCCAGATCCAGGCTTTTTTGTTTTTCTTTTCATCCTCACCTTCTCTTTTCTTTAGACAGGCATACAAAGGCTTTGCATACTTTTGGTAGTTAGGGGCATGATCTCTCACATAGTTACACAGTCCTAAGATTTATTGTAACTCGTTCTCGGATTCAGGGGGCTGAATCTGTTCAAGTTTCTCTCGGTAACCCTCTGAGAGTCCTAGATCGGCGGTTACTTGAAATCCTAGATAGTTTACTTGGAACTGCCCAAACTGACATTTCTTTAGGTTCAGTTTTAACCTTGCTTCTGTGACTCGTTGCACCACCTTTGCTAATCTTTCCAAGTGTTCCTCTTCTGTGTCATCTGCGATGAACACATTGTCGATGTAAATGGTAGCACCTAAGTCTTTAAGCACATCCATCACGGCTGATTGAAACACATTCGGAGAGTTTTTGTATCCCTGTGGTAATCGCTGCCAGACATAGCTTTTTCCTTGATGAGTAAAAGCTGTTTTCCCTTGTGATTGCTTGGCTAATCTGAGAGAGAAGAAACCATTTGCTAGATCAATGCCAGATTTGTACTTTTTCACTTGAAGAGTTTTTAGCGTACCTTAAGGGTTGATTAGGCTCGCTCGGTTGGCCATTGTTCGTCTGTTGAGGGCCTTGAAATTTATAACTGCTCTCCATCTACCTCCTGCAGATTCAGGTTTCTTCACGGTCTGGATAGGACTGTTAGTAATGGGATTAGCTTCTTTCTGATGATTCCCAAAGCGCTCAATTCCTTTACTATTTTGTTCATTTCTTCCACCGCTCCGGGATTCAGGGGTATTGTCGCACTGGTGGATGTACTCCCCCTTCAATGAGGTGTACGAATTTTGGACCTATGTCTCCGCAGTCATTTTTGAATCTAGCCACTGAGGCAGACTCAATAATTTGTTTCAACTTCTCTTTCCCAGCCGGGGAGAAGTCGCTCTCTTTTACTCTTTGTTCTGTCACTTCGGGGATATTTACAGGTTTAAACCATTCTCCAGGTTCATGTCTTCCATGTGTGGGCTCTATTTTTACCAACCTTGACTTGAGCATGTCCATGCGTCGGTTTAATGCTCTTCGGTCTTTTTTAGGCTTTCTTAACTCTTTCAAGTCTGTTATTGTTAGGAGGATGTAAGGACCTTTTATCCACACTATTCCTTGTCTTAGTCCAAACTGCATTTTTTGTACAATTCCGTTTGCCAATTGAACCGTAAGGTGTCCTATTGTCTTTAGGTTTTTGCAGGTCATAGACACCTCTGCCCCAGAGTCTATTAGGTAAGGTTCTCCATCCACTTTGGCATAGATTTCGTCACCGTCCCAATAAGCATTATCTAGGGTGATCTGCAACCTTTCGGCCATCATTTAGCTGGCCCCCCATCCCTTTTCAGTCGGGATTCATGGAGGGCCTTTCTTTCATCAGGGGTCATTCTAGCATACTCGTCTGAGGGCACATAGTTGCCCCTTCTTTGAGGTGTTGTGTTAGCTGCTGGGGCTTGAACTCACCCTTGTTGTTGGTTTCCAGGTGTCGGTTCTGACTGGGGTCTCGGAGGTCGTTCCTTGTACGGTTGTTCTGATTGCCTTGGCGGTCACTTCCTATACCGTGGTTCTGGCTGTCTTTGATGCCCTTTGTATTGTTGTTGTTGTTGTTGAGGGGCCCTAGGGGCTGCTTTTGGTTGTTTTAGGCTTTGTTTCATCTCGATTTTTTTCTTTTCATCCCAATACTGTTGTTCTAGGTCAGGGGTCTGCAACCTTTAGGATCAAAAGAGCAATTTTTGCCCCTTTGTTCACTAGATTAAATGTGTCCAGAGCTGCAAAACTCACTGCAGTTAACATTATCAACTGGTGGCCCATGGCCCACTTTAAGTTTGTTAAGAGGGAGGTTTTCTGGACAGTAGGCGTTAAGTTATAAAACTAAAAACATCTAATGATTGATAACATTTACAGTATTGATAGTTTTCCATTTTGAAACAAAAGAAAAGACTGGATTCCATCCATTATCTTTACTTGCTTTTACTTTCTGGGTTGTGGGAGATCACTGGTGCTCATATCCAGGTTGCAAGTCTATCACAGAAGGTTGGAATTCTTGTAAAAGAAAAATATTTTGTAAAACAAACAATGAACAGTTCAGGCTCATGTGTTTTGTTTTTTTTTAATTTTGGAGAAATTGAGTATCCTACTTTAAAGAAGAATAAAAAAGCATAAATGTACTAGTGTCCACATATTTGCCAAGGAAATGACAGAAAATCAGCTAAAACTATGGTAGTCATTTTTTGTTGTGGGTACAACATCCTATAAATGTCAGTTTTATGTTAGTTTTGGTCAAAGCTTGAAAGAGCTGCTGCGGAGGGACCAAAGAGACGCATGTGGCTCCAGAGCCGCAGGTTGCAGACCCCTGTTCTAGGTCATAAGACTTCACTGCCTGATTGAGTTGGGGAACCAAGGTCTCATTGGGCATTTTAATGAAGGTCACTTCTCCTCTTTTTCCCTTTTTTTCACTAACCTCAGAGCCTTAACATACCTCTTTGGAGGAATTGTTTGTTTGAGAAGATACCAGACTGATGTGAAGCGTTGTCCCTGATCCATGCGTGCTTTTGCCCGTTGGATTTGAGAATCCTCGTCATCCAGATCCTCTAGAACCAGCCTTTCATAGTGATTATGGGCCGGCTTGTCTTTGCCCACTGGGTTTGCGGTGACATGACCCAGCCACAGCTTTCTTGCTGCGTCACACTCGGTGGATTTGATTACCATAAGCCACACATCTTTAATGTACTCCTCAACCGTTTCTTCAGGTCTTTTTTCTCTCACTAAGGTTTTCAGCATTTTGTACTCACGATAGCTGTCAGCGTCTGAGCTAGAGGTTTGGCATTGTTCTGCCCGCTGAGGTTCTGGGACTGACTGAGACTCGTAGTACGATTGTTCTACCCCTTCTTGACCTGGTACTTCCTCTCCATCATCTGATATCTCATCTCACATGTTCATACCTGTTTCTTTGGCATATTTGTAAGCAGCCTTTTTCATTCTCCTCAACAGTACATCATGCACTATTGCCACATAAGCTGTTCTGAAATTGCTGGTTAGGGGTTGGTGAACAACCAAGGTAGGGAATGTGGGCATCATTAAAATGTTAGCCCACTCTCCCAAGGTGGCCTTAACTGTCAATCCCACTTTTTCTTCTAACCTGCCTGCCCATACTGATGGAATTTCATAGTAATTTTGGTCAACTTCAGGGACGTGGGCACGGTGTCTATCACGGGTTTGTATGGGACCCCATCTTAGGTCTCTAGCCATTTTTTCTGATGCTCTGTGTAAATCTATTATTTCAACTGCTTTCTTTTGTCCTTTTCTTTGCCCTGCTCTCAGTAACTTAGTTGGTAGGCCCGGTTGGCCTGCTGTTGATCTTAAACTGGCAGTATCTTCATCATCAGTGCTTTCCTGACTTGGACCTGTGTCTGGTTCTTCCTGGGAGCTTTCGTCATTGCTCTCTTCATTGTCTGCATTCAATTGTTGTATTCTTCTGAGCGGTCTGTGCTCCGACCATCCTTCTAATGGATCTGCGCCACTCCTTCTTCTGGTGTCTGGGTCAGTTAGATCTTTCCCTGAGGGTTTAGTAACAGGCATTTTTGTTTTCCTTGCATCTTGTGACATCGATGGTCCTTCTCCATCCTCTGCCCTAATTTTATGGGGTCCCTTGATCAGTTCCTTTCTCGATTTTGCCATAGTGGCCAACACTTTTGCTCTCCGGTCTTCATGCAGGTGAGTTGGGGTCACTATGACCAGTTCTCGTAATGCGGCTTTGACTGATATTCTTTTCGCCAGAGATGTTGATGTATTGACAGCAACACATTCAGCTATTTCCCACTGAAGGTGGTGGGACCATAATTCATCTATAGTCATTACCACACATCTAAGATTATGTGCGATTGCTTGGGATACACCTCTCTCGAGGGCGTCTATCATTTCTTTCATGTACCCGTCATCACTTTCTGCCTCATTATAGCTTTTAATTGGCATGGCATTTAATTGGCATTTTAAATGGTATAATATGAGAGGTTTGCACCGCTTGTCAAGCTCACGTTTGGTTCTGAACCTACTGTTTGTGCCTCTAACTGTTCTATCTCACATTGGTATTCTTGGCCAGCCAACTTGTGTAGGATCTTCTCAAAGGTTGCATTGTGAACCTTAAATTGGTGATCTGTGAATATCAATAAACCATCAGCATCCAAGGTCCAAGGATTTCCGATCAGCCTATATATTTTAAATCCATTTTGGAAGTTTATGACTTGAGCCTCCTCAGGAACTGCTCGGAGGTTTTTCTTCATCAGGGGGTTTGGCATCTCCCTTGGACGCTTAGGATTCTGTGTTTTGTCTCCTTGCCCATGATGAGAGTAGCTTTTTGGTCTTGCTCCCAAGTCCTGATGAGATGTCCTCCCCGGGGCCACTAAAGGTTTTTTGTCCTCACACTTTTGGCCAAAACTGGGTTCATGTCTCGGTTCAAGATAGATATCTTTTGCTGTACATTTCAATGGCGGTTCTAGACCAGTTGTACTGGTGGGGCCAAGCTGGGGCCAGAGGTTTTGTCAGAGGGGCACGTTTATCAGATGAACGTTGTTACCTGTATATAATTTTGGACTGAGAAACTGAACCAAGACTTCACCTAACAGTTATTTTCATTATCATTTTATTTGCTTATTAATATATTTTATTCAGTCAATACAAATACTGTGTAAAATGATTTATATTTTTCTCATTTGATTTTTTAAACTATTTTCTTTGGTTACAATGGTTAATCACTGCTTTAAAAAATAAGAGTCAAGTAAGATTTCGAATCTGTCTTTTTCTCCGAGATGAACTTCAACAAAGACAGATTCGAAATCTTACTTAACTGTTAGGTGAAGTCTTGGTTCAGTTTCTCAGTCCAAAATTATATACAGGTAACAACATTGGCTGCCCTATTATCACAGTCAGAGTCAGAGTCAGAGAGTCTTTATTGTCATTTGCACCGCATGTGGTACATGTGATGAAAACGAGATTATGTACACGGGGTCCCAGTTACATCCAACAACAAATGAAAGAGAAAAACAGTAATAACATCTAGAACTAACTAAGAAAAACATCAACTAGTAATACACTAAGCCTAATATAGTTGAAATAAACAGCAGCACGAACATGAGTTTGTATGAGCAGATGGTCACAGATGAACACAGCAACAAGAAAACAGATCAGCATCAGTATGATGTGATATTTTGCAGTGTTTATTTTTTATTTTATTTTTATTTATTCATGAGTCTAACAGCCTCAGGGTAGAAGCTGTTCCTCAGTCTAGTGGTTCTACACTTGATGCTCCTCAACCTCCGTCCTGAGGGGAGTGGGGCAAAGAGTGAGTGTGCTGGATGAGTGAGGTCTTTCATGATGCAGGTGGCTCTTTTCCTGCATCTGGAGGTGTAAATGTCTGTGATTGTGGGGAGACTGACTCCAACAGACTTCTGTGCAGCCTTCACCACTCTCTGTAGAGCTTTCCTCTCTTCAACTGTGCAGCCTCCATGCCACACGTTGATGCTGGAGCACAGGACGCTCTCCACTGCACACCTGTAGAAGGAGGTGAGGACTGGGCTGCTCAGACCAGCTCGTCTCAGCCGTCTGAGGAAGTAGAGTCTCTGATGACCTTTCTTGATCAGGCTGGTGGTGTTGTTGCTCCAGCTGAGGTTATCATTCATGTGTACACCCAAGTATTTGTAGCTGGAGACCACTTCCACTGCAGACCCACCTATTTTCAGTGGGGCATGGGTGTGTTTGTTCCTTCTGAAGTCCACAATCATCTCCTTTGTCTTCTTCACATTCATGTGAAGATTATTCTCTTTGCACCAGCTCTCCAGGTGTTCCACCTCCTGTCTGTAGCTGGACTCATCATTGTTTGTGATGCATCCCACCACCGCTGTATCATCTGCAAACTTAACAATATGACAGCCTGGAAGTGTGGCTGTACAATCATATGTGAGCAGAGTGAACAGAAGGGGGCTCAGCACACATCCTTGAGGAGAGCCAGTGCTGAGGGTTATGGTGGAGGAGGAGAAGTTGTGGATCTTCACGGACTGTGGTCTGTCTGTTAAGAAGTCTAGTACCCAGTTACAAATAGAGGGGCTTAGTCCAAGTGTAGATAGTTTGTCTATCAGAGTTTGGGGGATCATGGTGTTGAAGGCAGATGTGAAGTCCACAAAGAGCAGACGCACGTATGAGTCCTTCTGATCCAGGTGGGTGAGAGCAGTGTGGACCACGGAAGAAATGGCGTCCTCTGTTGATCGGTTCTCACGGTATGCATATTGATGAGGGTCCTCATTGATGTTTTCATTCATTCAACCTTTATTTATACAGGCTAGCCTCGTTGAGTCACGGGGACTCATTTACAAGAGGGACCTGTCTCACTCACACCAAACAACCATCCACTCTCACACTCACACCTAGGGTCAATTTAGAGTCACCAATCAGCCTAACATGCATGTTTTTGGTCTGTGGGAGGAAACCGGAGTACCCGGAGGAAACCCACGCATGCACGGGGAGAACATGCAAACTCCACCCAGAAAGGCCCCGGACCGGGATTTGAACCGGCAACCTTCTCGCTGAGAGGCAGCAGCTCTACCAGTTGTGCCACCGTGCTACCCATGACGGTTGCCTTGATGTGGGACATGACCAGTTTCTCAAAACATTTAGCGACTATCGGGGTGAGGGCCACCGGTCTATAGTCATTCAGACTAGTCACTGTGGAGCTCTTTGAATTGAAGATGGCTGCAGCAGGCAATTGAAATAAGCCAAACTCAAAAATGGTTATAATTCAGTTAATTTTACAGATATGGAGTTAAGCAAGCCTATTCTGCCTCCACATGATTTTATCTTTGATCTTAACTGATATCATTATTGATTTTACTTGATTTTATCACTTGTTTTATTTTATTTATTTTTTAAGCAAGCCTAATCTGCATCCACATGATTTTATCTTTGATCTTAGTCGATATTATTATTGATTTTATTTGATTTTATCACTTGTTTTATTTTATTTATTTTTTAAGCAAGCCTAATCTGCATCCACATGATTTTATCTTTGATCTTAGTCGATATTATTATTGATTTTATTTGATTTTATCACTTGTTTTATTTTGATCTTTGCTTTGTTACACTTTGTAGCACTTTGAGATTTTTATTAATGAAAAGTGCATTATAAATTGAATTCATTATTATTATTATTATTATTATTATTATTATTATTATTATTATTATTATTATTATTATTATTATTATTATTATTATTATTATTATTATTAT
>JBBPBX010017639.1:17905-32776 GCA_038048925.1 Garcialebias charrua | reverse complement strand
CCAAGACAGATCCACAACCAGGGGAGCAGCTAAAAATCGATTCATTAAAGAATCTAGATTCCTAGGTTTGGTGATTCTAAATAGATTCTAAAAGCCACAAAATCGATTTTAAAATGCGTTTAAGATTTTTTTTCTTCGTTCTCGAGTGTACTGCATATCGCATTATGTGTCCACCCGTCATTGTAGAATTTGGCCTTGTAGGCCACCGTACAACAAGCTAGTTAGTTAGTTGGCCAGCTCCCTTTTTCTGAATGGAGCCTGCTAGCATGGAGCTGGAGGACAGAACGATTCAACCCACTCCTTCGTCATTAAGTCATTTTGGATCCTACAATGTTCAGGGGAAGACAGAGCTTGACAAGAGCACGGTTGTTTGCAAGAAACGTAAAATAAAATTACAGTACAGTATTTGGGAAATACAGTAAATGCACGAAAGGAAGATGAAAGTGAAGCAGCAAACCAGCGAACTGAGCAAACGTCCACCTGATTCCCCAAGAGCTGTGAAGATTTCCCTCTCCATCTCCTGCTATGTCACAAAGGATTTACGAGCAGACAGTCGAAGGCGACGAGGGTTTAGGTTTATTTTTTATACGCTGAACCCAACGTGCGTTATTCCTTCATGTAGCTTTTTTTATTGATAAAACAGCTCCAAAACTCCACCATGAAACAACAGATAAAATGGAAGAAGCACCAGCTGCAGCTCAGGTAACTGTTTTTTTCTCATATTATACAAAAACTTATACAGACAAGTTATACAACAAACTTAATGTAGTTTGTCTTTTTAACAGGTTGGAGAGGCCAGATGAGACACATCTGGAGCTAGGTCTAAATTATATGATTTATTTTGGTTTATAAATTACAGCTCAGAGGAGTTTTTGTGCAGACTTGAACAGGTTTTGAAATTTTGTTAAATATTTACCAAATATGAATCACTATGGTTCAGACTGTGAGGTCTGTATATTTCATTAGGTTAAGATTTGAAAATATAGCAAATGTTAGTGCAATATGGTTAAAACAAACTGTGAAGTCTGTATTTTATTCTGAGGAAAAGGTTAATGCACTATGGTAGGCTGAAGTCTGTGTACTTTTGTATTTATATTTTGAATTATTTGTCTGTGATGGACTGGAGACATGTCCAGGTGTCCCCCGCCTCTCGCACAGTGATGGCTGGATATGGACACCAGTGACACCAGTGACCCCTGTGACTCGAAAAGGAAGAAGCAGGTAAAAGATAATGGATGGATTGATTGATTATTTGTTCCTAGTTGTTTTTATATTATTTTAGAAAAAAACAGGCAGCTAAGCTAACCTAATACTGGTCAAGTTACAGAATTTTATGCACTCCTATATTTATTTTGTTATAAATATAGAATGATGCAAAAAGATTTGATACAGTAAATAAATGTTTTAAATAAGAGTTCTTTGTTTACATTGTTGTTTAATCTTTTCAGCATGTCAGTTGCATAACAAAATAGACCATTTCAATAGAAAAAAAAACTTTTCTGAATCAAAAATCGATTTTAAATTGAATCTAATCGCCACACACTGAGAGATTTACACACCTCATGCAAACTGGAGAGATACTTAAACTCCTCCACTTGGGGCAGGACCTCCTCCCCGACCCGGAGAGGGCATGCTACCCTTTTCCGGCTCAAGACCATGGCCTCGGATTTGGAGGAACTGATCCTCATCCCGGCCGCATCGCATTCAGCTGCAAACCGCTCCAGCGAAAGCTGTAGATCACGAGCTGATGAAGCCAATAGGACCACATCATCTGCAAAAAACAGAGAAGCGATTCTAAGGTCACCAAAACGGATCCTCTCAACACCTTGGCTGCGCCTAGAAATTCTGTCCATAAAAGTTATGAACAGAATCGGTGACAAAGGGCAACCTTGGCGGAGTCCAACTCTCACCGGAAACGAGCCTGACTTACTGCCGGCAATGCGGACCAAGCTCTGACACCGGTCGTACAGGGACCTAACAGCCCTTATCAAAGGGCCTGGTACCCCATACTCCCGGAGTACCCCCCACAGAACCCCCCGAGGGACGCGGTCGAATGCCTTCTCCAAGTCCACAAAACACATGTAAACTGGTTGGGCAAACTCCCACGCACCCTCCAGGACCCTGCTGAGGGTGTAGAGCTGGTCCAGTGTTCCACGACCAGGACGAAAACCACACTGCTCCTCCTGAATCCGAGGTTCGACTATCCGACGGACCCTCCTCTCCAGAACCCCTGAATAGACCTTACCAGGGAGGCTTAAGAGTGTGATCCCCCTATAGTTGGAACACACCCTACGGTCCCCCTTTTTAAATAGGGGAACCACCACCCCAGTCTGCCAATCCAAGGGAACTGCCCCCGATGTCCACGCGATATTGCAGAGTCGCGTAAGCCAACACAACCCTACAACATCCAGAGCCCTAAGGAACTCTGTACCGGTCTGTCGTGGTGAAGAGAGAGCTGAGTCAAAAGGCAAAGCTCTCAATTTACCGATCGATCTACGTTCCCACCCTCATCTATGGTCATGAGCTTTGGGTTATGACCGAAAGAACAAGATCTCGGATACAAGCGGCTGAAATGAGTTTTCTCCGCAGGGTGGCTGGACTCTCCCTTAGAGATAGGGTGAGAAGCTCAGTCATCCGGGAGGGACTCGGAGTAGAGCCGCTGCTTCTCCACATCGAGAGGAGCCAGTTGAGGTGGCTCGGGCATCTGGTTAGGATGCCTCCTGGACGCCTCCCTGGTGAGGTGTTCCGGGCATGTCCCACCGGGAGGAGACCCAGAGGAAGACCCAGGACGCGCTGGAGGGACTATGTTTCTCGGCTGGCCTGGGAACGCCTTGGGATTCCCCCGGAGGAGCTGCTCCAAGTGGCTGGGGAGAGGGAAGTCTGGGCCTCCCTACTTAGGCTGCTACCCCCGCGACCCGACCCCGGATAAGCGGAAGAAGATGGATGGATGGATGGATGGATGGATGGATAAATGCAAACTGGAGCACAATTCCTCAACATTTTCACTGTTTAAGTTTTGTATTAATAAACATATCGTTATTTCAGCTGCAAGGTTATGTAAACGTTTATGTATATGTATTTATATAAAATAAAATTACCATTTACTGCCCCTCCCCCAAAACTAACAANTCAGAAGAGTTTTTGTGCAGACTTGAACAGGTTTTGAAGTTTTGTTAAATATTTACCAAATATGAATCACTATGGTTAAGACTGTGAGGTCTGTATATTTCATTAGGTTAAGATGTGAAAATATAGCAAATGTTAGCAAGGGCGTAGATTTCATCTCATTATTGGGGGGGGACCATAAACAGGGAATTTTTTTTAAAGCAATTTTGTGGGGGTCGGCAAAGTTACAGTGAAATGTAATGCAAAATGTACAAAGGGAAGTTTATCCAAACTGCATGCATATACTATGCAGAATAATCAGCAATAATATTGATTTAAATGGCATGTATTTAGTAGTCTTAATAGTAATATTATTCAGTACAATAGTGACACTCGTACTTTTTATATTTATATTGTTTAAATACACAGTTTCTTTTATTGAATTATTGGGGGGGACAAATCTACAATTCCCCAAGATTGGGGGGTCCGGACCCCCCCGACCCCCCTAGGATCTACGCCCCTGAATGTTAGTGCAATATGGTTAAAAAAACTGAAGTCTGTATTTTATTTTGAGGAAAAGGTCAATGTACTATGGCTGAAGTCTGTGTACTTTTGTATTTATATATTTTTGAATTATTTGTCTGTGATGGACTGGAGACCTGTCCAGGTGTCCTCTCGCTTGATATGGACACCAGTGACCCCCGTGACTTGAAAAGGAACAAGCAGGTAAAAGATAATGGATGGATTGATTGATTGATTGGTTATTTGTTCCTAGTTGTTTTTATGTTATTTTAGAAAAAAACCAGGCAGCTAAGCTAACCTAATACTGGTCAAGTTACAGAATTTTATGCACTCCTATATTTATTTTGTTATAAATATAGAATGATGCAAAAAGATTTGATACAGTAAATAAATGTTTTAAATAAGAGTTCTTTGTTTACATTGTTGTTTAATCTTTTCAGCATGTCAGTTGCATAACAAAATAGACCATTTCAATAGAAAAAAAAACTTTTCTGAATCAAAAATCGATTTTAAATTGAATCTAATCGCCACACACTGAGAGATTTACACACCTCATGCAAACTGGAGCACAATTCCTCAACATTTTCACTGTTTAAGTTTTGTATTAATAAGCATATCCTTATTTCAGCTGCAAGGTTATGTAAACGTTTATGTATGTATTTATATAAAATAAAATTACAATTTACTGCCCCTCCCCCAAAAGTAACAAGCAAACAAACAAAAAATATTCCTCAGACACCCCCCCCCCACACACACACACACAATCTCAATTCTTCTGCAGTCAATCGAGCCAGCTGTTCCCCCCCTCGCCTGTGGTGGCGCTGCAACAAGAACTTCTAAAGGAAACGACACAAAAAAAAAACTCAGAAGAAGACACTTCTTTTTTTTTTTCTTCTTCTGGAAATAAAAACAAAAATGGAGTGGCGACAAATTTTTAGCAGTTTCTGTTTTGTCATTTTTCAACAGTGGACTCAAAGTGAGCAGAAGATGAGGCAGAAGATCATGGAGAATGTTGTTTTTCACACAAGGCAGCTGAGACGTATGAGGTAAGAGAAATGTTTGCCCTGCGCTGTAGTCCACTTCCTGCTTTTGGAGCGGTCTTCGGTCCGCTTGCATTCACACTGCATTCGAACCGCGCAGGTGGACCAGAGTTCAAAGTTAGCACTTTGAGATTTTTATTAATGAAAAGTGCGGTATAAATTGAATTTATTATTATTATTAGTTCACTTTTTTTGGTCCGTATCTGAGTTCAACTCCTCATGCACACCTCCCCAAATGAACCGGACTTTCTTGGCAAACGGACTACATTTTGCACCCTAGTTTTCCTGTCCAGTTTTCCTTTGACAGAAACAGGTTCAGGGTGACTCAGGACACCTGATCTGTCTAGAATATTCTGGGTTTTATTGGACACTTGGGTCTCTTTGGATTCAGTCCTGCAGGAAAAGACCAAACACCTTTTTTATTGAGTTTTGTTTGCAAAAACAAAAATCTGTAATGTTTGCTTTGTGCTGCATCTGTTCACTTCTTGTCAATGTGAGAAAATCTAAAATGATAATTTCACATCAAAAACGGCTGACATCACGACGGATCGTCCAGCTTGTGTAAAAGCATCAGAGCCTGGTTGTTTAATCTGTTTTTCTGAGATTCGTATCTTTGTTTGAGTTTAAACCCGTCTGTATTTACGTGTTAAAGACAAAATGTTTGTAAATTGATAAAAGATTCTCAGCAGGGTGGATCACAGTCTGTAACAAACCCAGCAGGGCCTCGGGAGTTTCTCTTTGTGGATTCAAACAGAAACAGGATCCAGTTTCTCAAGCCCCGAGGTTCATGTTTTTAACACGGAGACTTCACGCTGCCGCTCTGAAACAATCTGGCAACGCTCGTGTTTTACGGTCGGCGACGAGAAGGGTGACAAGCATTCCTGCAAAGAATGCAGGGCCTTTAATTAAGAGCCAGCATCTGAGCCCCTCTGAGATTAAATTCTGCAAAAACATTAACAAAAAAAAAAAAAGCGTAAAATCAGAATTTGGTTTATTTGATGCAGACGTCTGATTTCCCACTTCCTGCTGCTGAGAAGTTGTTCTGGTCCACAGAACCTGTGTGAAAACAACTTTAGTAAAGGTTTAGCAGCCGAACAATAAAGACGAGAGAGGGAAACACAAAGCTGATGAAAAAATAAAATAATAATAATTTTTAAGAGGCTCAAATTCTTCGGTTTGTTAGATGCTGTATGCAAATAAAGCAGCTGTTAACATACTGACTGCTGAAAAACAGCTGAAGGGCAGCTGAAAAACAGCTGCATACCAGCTGAAAGAATGCTGAATGACAGCTAAAGAACAGCTGAAAGAAATCTGAATTACTGTTGAAACTGCTGAAAAACCGCTGAAGGGCAGCTGAAAGACTGCTGAATGACAGCTGAAAAGCAGTTGAAAGAATTACTGCTGAATGACTGCTGAACGACAGCTGAAAAATGCTGAAATAATAAATTATTGCTGAACGACAGCTGAAAAATGCTGAAAGAACAAATTATTGCTGAACGACAGCTGAAAAACAGCTGAAATAATAAATTATTGCTGAACGACAGCTGAAAAACAGCTGAAAGAATAAATTATTGCTGAACGACAGCTGAAAAACAGCTGAAAGAATAAATTATTGCTGAACGACAGCTGAAAAACAGCTGAAATAATAAATTATTGCTGAACGACAACTGAAAAAAGGCTGAAAGAATGAATTATTGTTGAACGACAGCTGGAAAATGCTGAAAGAATAAATTATTGCTGAACGACAGCTGAAAAACAGCTGAAATAATAAATTACTGCTGCAAGATTGCTGAGCGACAGCTGAAAAATGCTGAAAGAATAAATTATTGCTGAACGACAGCTGAAAAATCCTGAAAGAATAAATTATTGCTGAACGACAGCTGAAATAATAAATTATTGCTGAACGACAGCTGAAAAAAGGCTGAACGAATAAATTATTGCTGAACGACAGCTGAAAAACAGCTGAAAGAATAAATTATTGCTGAACGACAGCTGAAAAAAGGCTGAAAGAATAAATTATTGCTGAACGACAGCTTAAAAATGCTGAAAGAATGAATTATTGCTGAACGACAGCTGAAAAACAGCTGAAATAATAAATTATTGCTGAACGACAGCTGAAAAAAGGCTGAAAGAATAAATTAGTGCTGAACGACAGATGAAAAACAGCTGAAATAATAAATTATTGCTGAACGACAGCTGAAAAATCTGAAAGAATAAATTATTGCTGAATGACAGCTGAAAAACAGCTGTAATAATAAATTACTGCTGCAAGACTGCTGAGCGACAGCTAAAAAATGCTGAAAGAATAAATTATTGCTGAACGACAGCTGAAAACTGCTGAAAGAATAAATTATTGCTGAACGACAGCTGAAAAACAGCTGAAATAATAAATTATTGCTGAATGACTGCTGAACGACAGCTGAAAAATGCTAAAAGAATAAATTATTGCTGAACGACAGCTGAAAAATGCTGAAAGAATAAATTATTGCTGAAAAACAGCTGAAATAATAAATTATTGCTGAATGACAGCTGAAAAAAGGCTGAACGAATAAATTATTGCTGAACGACAGCTGAAAAACAGGTGAAAGAATAAATTATTGCTAAACGACAGTTGAAAAAAGGCTGAAAGAATAAATTATTGCTGAACGACAGCTGAAAAATGCTGAAAGAATAAATCATTGCTTAACGACAGCTGAAAAACAGCTGAAATAATAAATTATTGCTGCAAAACTGCTGAGCGATAGCTGAAAAAATGCTGAAAGAATAAATTATTGCTGAACGACAGCTGAAAAATGCTGAAAGAATAAATTATTGCTGAACGACAGCTGAAAACAGCTGAAATAATAAATTATTGCTGAATGACTGCTGAACGACAGCTGAAAAATGCTGAAAGAATAAATTATTGCTGAAAAACAGCTGAATAAATAAATTATTGCTGTACGACAGCTGAAAAAAGGCTGAACGAATAAATTATTGCTGAACTACAGCTGAAAGACAGGTGAAAGAATAAATTGTTGCTGAACGACAGCTGAAAAAAGGCTGAAAGAATAAATTATTGCTGACCGACAGCTGAATAATGCTGAAAGAATAAATGATGACTAAACGACAGCTGAAAAACAGCTGAAATAATATTTTTTTGCTGAACGACAGCTGAAAAAAGGCTGAAAGAATAAATTATTGCTGAACGACAGCTGAAAAACAGCTGAAATAATAAATTACTGCTGCAAGACTGCTGAACGAGTGCTAAATATCTGCTGAAAGTCTGCTAAAGAAAATGAGTTGTCAAAGTTAAACAAGCAGAACAAAAACTAAAATGAGCAAACCTGTACGTAAACTAATAAAAACATAAATACAACAGTAGCCACAACCTACAAAAAAATAAAAATAAACTGTTGCTAAAATCTAAAATTTGCTCAAATGAAACTAAAACGTAAAATTAACTAAACAAAAATGTTGACAAAAATGTGATAAAATTATTTCTATTGTAAAGAAACAAAAAATGGTAAATAAAAAGTTTTAGATTTTAAGAAGTATAAATGTTAAACAAACCAAAAGTCATAATGTCTTAAATGAGCTCAAGGTTTATTTTATAAATGGTTAAAACAGCTAAAGGTCTGCAGAAGTTAAAATATAAAACGTCTGGAGGCTGTTACATGCTCACCCACCACCATGATCAAAAGTTAAATAAAGTTTTATTATTTTGTGTGGCCTTCTCGTACGGTGACAGATGCTGAATGGAAATGAATTTAACGAGAACGTTTGCCATTAAATGTTATTTTTACAGTATTTTAACAGGTCTGGAACAAAAAGCCTCTGCAGGGAACAAACCCTCTCTTTTCTCACAACATATGTTTCAGAGCAACACGCTGGAATAAATTACCAAACAAGTTTCTTTAATCATCTCTGAGACTGTCACCTCGGCGTCGCTGCAGCCTCTGGGAGGTTTGAAAAATACGTTTTATTCTTTATTTAACCGGTTAAATGAAAGTCAAAGTCCAACACAGCTTTTAGGAGCCGAGGGTTGTTCGAGTTAGATGAGATTTCATTTGACGACAGAAATCAACTGACAGCTGAATGTCTGTTGAAATCTGATAAGAAGAGGAAAATGTATTTTTAAAATTAGCACAAAAAACCAGTGGA
This sequence comes from Garcialebias charrua, assembly GCA_038048925.1. Taxonomy (NCBI): domain Eukaryota; kingdom Metazoa; phylum Chordata; class Actinopteri; order Cyprinodontiformes; family Rivulidae; genus Garcialebias; species Garcialebias charrua. The sequence continues at coordinate 23,969 of JBBPBX010017639.1, read as the reverse complement.
AATGAGCTGAACACAATCTAAAACATGCACAGCAGTAGCTAGACGCTAAAAGCAACAAAAACAGTGGATAAAAGCTGTAGAACACTAGATAAAACTAGCTAAACAAAAGCTAAAACTAATTAAACCGATGAAATAAACGAGTAAAACAGAAGGTAAACGTTACAAAACTGCTGCTGATTTTAGCAGCAGATGCTAAAAATGGCTAAATAAATGACGCTAATATAGCAAAATAGTTTTTGTTGCTAACGTTAGCAAAGCTGCAGCTAAAAGTAGCAAGACACATTCAAAATTTAAAAAAGAAAATAATAGCTACAAATTACAAAACTGCTGCTAACATCCAAATTTGAATTACAGCATCTAAAAGGGTAAAAGTAGTACAACGGTAGCTGTAATATAAAAGAGAACATAAGCTGAAAGCTAAAAGTAGCATAAGACAACAAGCTGTTTGTTCAGCAGAATTTAAAAAGAAGAATGTGTCTGATGAATTGTACTGTACATATCTCAATGTATTCTTTGGCGGATTTAAATTTGAACTACAGTATACCGTATTTTCCGCCTGATAGGTCGCACCTTTCTATAAGTCGTATTGTCCAATTATTGACAATAAATTTGAAAAATCCATAAACATGTTGCACCTTTATTTAAGTCGCATCTATTATGCGTCACCGCTGCGCGCCACGTCTGCGTGTCATTTGCCCTGCTGAAAATGGCGGCCACAGAAGCATGCACGGAAGGACTTTTAACAAGATTAACACGGTAAAAACAATTATTTGTCTGCTGAAAATTATAGCAAAGATGTGTCTTAGCTTAACCGTTCCTTAATAAATTCACGTAATGGTCAAATCTGCTGGATTTAAATTGTTTCGCTTTGACGTCTTCCAAACGGTCGCGCGCGCTGCGAAAATAAATTATAAATAAATCGAATTTTAGCTCAAACAACTCCAACAGCTAACAGTTTGTAAATGACCACCAAGTAATTACTTTCTGTAAGTTTGATCAAAATCTGTCCTGTAATTCATGACCTATTTGCTCAAAAGTACCCGGTAAAACAACGAAGCTAAACGCTGCACATTTACGAGCTCCAAAGCAAGAGGCCGGGCTGCAACAGAGTCAGTCCGACCAGAGGAGGCTGCCGTCGGATACATGAAGTGGGAACGGTTGGTGTACCCTAGCGGACAAAAGTGGTACTGCACCATTTTTTGCCAAAATGAAAAACGGTCATATCTGAGCCAAAAATTGGTCTAAAAATATGGGGGAAATCCATAAACAAGTCTCACCTCTCTATAAGTCGCAGGGCATGCAAATTAGGCAAAAAGGTGTGACTTATAGTCCGGAAAATACGGTAATTTAAATGATTTGAAAAGGGAAAAATAATCTCAATCCAAAGATCCCCGCAGCAATCTGCTGAAGGAGCCGAACGTTTTGATTTATGAACGGCTAAAACTGCACAGAGTCAGAAAGAAATAAAACGTTCACACTTCAGAGCCAACAGTTCACACGATGGAGCTCAATGTTAGGGTTTAAACAACAGAGTGTCTGAAAAAACCCAACTGTTGATGTGGACAATAAGAATCATTCATCTGAGTGCAAAAGTTACTCTTTGAAGGAGAAACGAAGGTTGAAACGATTAAACTCCAAACATGGAGACGTGATGAAAACCAGGAATTTTTTTTTCTTGAGTCTGGTCGACCTTAAACGCTGCTCGTCTGTCTTTAAATAACCTGACGGAGGACAGACCCGGGTGCGATTCTTGTCACCTCTCAGAGCAGCACCTCTGGCTCGTCGTCGCTCGTCGACATATGTCTGAGGAAATGAAAGATGAGAGCTGCGGGCCCGCCGCTCGTCAATATTTACATCGAGCTCAGGGGAGAAACAGCTCACGTGCAGGAGCGGGTGCCATCGTCACCCCGATCTTCACGGTAATGAGTGTCGGGATTCGAGTTCCCCTGGGCTCGACTCACGAACTGCGCTGAGCCGAGAGTCGAGGGCGAGCTGCTGTTTGGTGCCTGCAGGAACAAAAACACAACAAAGAAACAAACACGGCTGGAATACAAACACGGGGAGAAACAACTCCACAGAACACGATGAAGTCCACGTCCACTTTGGTGTCTGATTGGATCCGGACCACACTAGAGAACCGTACGACACGGAACCAGAACAGCGGAACTTGTGTGAACAAGGACAGAAAGCAGCTAAAGGATGAACCTGAACATCAGAGGAAGCAGAGTTGTTCATGAGCAGAGGAGGGAGCTGTCACACCACGACAACTGTTTATGAGCTGACGCTTCATTCTTCACACCATGTACACACAATCCCTCCCTCCCTTACATTACTGGATTACTTTATTTGTTTGTGTTGAATAAAATGAAACGAATGAAAGAATTAAATCATCCAAACGTTCATTTACAGTATTTTCTGGTGTATAGGTCGCATTGTCCAATTATCACCAATAGATTGGAAAAATCCCTAGATAGGTCGCACTGGTGTATAGGTCGCACCTACGTTTAGCTCTGCTGCAAATGTCTGCCACAGGAGCGCACAGCAAGGCTTTTAAGAAGATTAACACTTAAAAACAATTATTTGTTTGATAAAAATTATAGCAAATATATGTCTGAGCTGAACTTTTCCTTAATAAATGAACGTAATTGTGAAATGAGCTGGATTTAAAAATTTGTTTCACTGAAAGTGATAACAAGCCATATACAGTATAGGTCGCAGGCCTGGAAAAAAACCATAAAAAGGTGCAACCTATACACTGGAAAATACGGTATACATTTTGTAACACTGAACCCAAATGATGCATTCATGTCAAATGTATTTCTGAAGAACGTTAAAAATCGAGAGACATTGACCAAAATGCGCTACAATTCAGTCAAAAACGAAAAGTCAAAACAAATTAAATAATAATAACGTAATGTAAACTATTACTTCTCATACTCTGCTTAAATCAGACTCCAAGGAGCAAAGACGGGTCTGAAGCTGAACGTCTTAATCTCAGCAAAAACTAAACCTTTGGCCTGTTCTGAGGCCATCTACAGCCGAAGCATCGCTCCCGTCGATCTGAGCGGTCACAGTTCTGAACCAGAAACGGGTGGAACATACTGTCAGGGTCGGGCTGGTCCACAGATCAGGGTTTCATCTGCAGTAATGAGGCCGTTGCTCTGGTCAGTCAGGCCGTCCATTTTCATGATTTCATATAGCTGTTTTATAGTTTTTTTTAGCATCTAAATAGCCTTTTGCTACTTCCAGCTAGCAATCTGATACTTTTCCCTTTGTCTTTTGATATGTTTAGCTAGTGCTTAAATGCTTTTAGCTTGTACAGTAGTTTGTGTTCTGCTTCTTAGCAAGCATTTTACTACTTTTAGCTTCTAGCTAGTGTTTTGGGCCATTTAATGTTTAATTAGCATTTGACTACTTTTAGCTCATAGCTAGTGTTTTGGGCCTTTTAATGACTAGTTAGCATTTTACTACTTTTAGCTTATAGCTAGTGTTTTGGGCCTTCTAATGACTAGTTAGCATTTTACTACTTTTAGCTTATAGCTAGTGTTTTGGGCCTTCTAATGACTAGTTAGCATTTTACTACTTTTAGCTTATAGCTAGTGTTTTGGGCATTTTAATGACTAGTTAGCATTTTATTACTTTTAGCTTAATAGCTAGTGTTTTGGGCCTTTTAATGTTTAGTTAGCATTTTACTACTTTTAGCTTATAGCTAGTGTTTTGGGCTTTTTAATGATTAGTTAGCATTTTACTACTTTTATCTTATAGCTAGTGTTTTGGGCCTTTTAATGTTTAGTTAGCATTTTACTACTTTTCGGCTTTAGCTAGTGTTTTGAGCATTTTAATATTTAGTAGGGACACACGATATTATCGGCATGGTATCAGTATCAGCCGATATTAGCATTGACGTTCAATATTGGACATCAGACATTTCATCAAAATAACTCACCGATATAAAAGATGCTGTTTTTGTATGAAACCCAGGGAGAAGGATGCCTGCAGCACCAACACAGCTTGATGACGTCACGCGCGCCTACCTGATCTCACGGCAAAGACGAAGAAGTCAAAATGTCAGCAGTGTGGATGTTTTATTTAGTTGAGGATGCCATATTCCATAGATTATAAAAATATTAGAAAATATGAACACATCACTCCTGTCCTGTCCTCTCTACACTGGCTCCCGGTTCAGTTCAGGATACAGTTCAAGCTGCTGCTGTTTGTTTTCAAAGCTCTGAATGGACTTGCTCCTCTGTACATCTCAGAACTTTTGAAAGCCCATCAGCCCGGCAGAGCTTTACGATCTGCCAGTCAACACCTGCTGGAGGTGCCTCGCTCAAGGTACAAACAATGGGGAGACCGGTCATTTTCTGTTGCCGGCCCAAAAGCCTGGAACAGCCTCCCCCTTGAGCTGCGTGCCACCTCTGATCTGACTCTGTTCAAAACCAGACTGAAGACCCACTTGTTCAAAAAAGCTTTCAGTGTGTAACTTTTATTACTTTTGGTATTTTAGTATGTAGCATTTTTTATTTCCATTGCCTTCTTTTATTACTGTTGTTTTTTATTCTATTTTCACTGATTTATTGTTCCAGTTTATTCATCTTTTTATCCTGTTAAGCACCTTGGTCAATGCAAGGCATTGTAGGAAGGTGCTATACAAATAAAGTTTATTATTATTATTATTATTATTATTATATTATAGATTAATGGACTAAGTTGAACCTCGCTACATCGTCCCCAGTCAGAGATATTTTCCCAACGTAACGTTACCCGAGTTACAAGCCGTTATTTCTGACGTCATTGAGAAGGTAATAGGTAATAGCCAATAGCACTTGGGCGAGTTTTACCACAGACATTTGGACGTCGTGTTAGCCCCTTTAGCATGAAAAGTCTTACGGCACGATGGATAGACAAAAACTTTGAACTTAAAAAGACTGTCCTTCATGCACAGGAGTGCAGAGGATCCCACACTGCAGCTAGGAACCTGCAAGCCTCCACAAGTGAGACAGCATCACAGGTGACTAATGCTAATAAATAACATTTAACACTTTTCATTTAATATGGTAAAGTGCTATGAATATCATATGGCTATTACTGAATATATGTCACCAGCTCTTTCAGCTGTTACACAATTTTTATAGCAAATAAACCTAAATAATAGGGCTATGTTCTGACAAAGGAAAGTATATCAAATATCGGTATCAGTTATTGGTCAATTAAGTTTTAACATATCGGCATATCGGATATCGGCCAAAAATCCAATATCCCGCATCCTAATACAGTATTTAGTTAGCATTTTACTACTTTTAGCTTTTGGCTAATGTTTTGGATCTTTGAACATTTAGTTAGCAGTTTACTACTTTTAGCTTAAAGCTAGTGTTTTGGTCTTTTTAACAATTAGTTAGCATTTTACTACTTTTGGCTTTAAGCTAGTGTTTTGGTCCTTTTAACAATTAGTTAGTATTTTACTATGTTGAGCTGAAAGTTATTATCTCCTTCCAGCTTTAAGCTAATATTCTACTTTTTTTAGCTAGCGTTTTGCTCCCTTTTAGTTGTTTTCTAGTGTTTATATCCTTCTACCTTTTAGTTTGTGTTCTGCATTTTGCTACTTTTCTCTGTTAGTGATTTACTCCTATAGCTTTTAGCATGTGTTCTGCGTCTTTTAATTTTACCCACTCAGTTTCAGCATCATCAGCTGTCAGTTAGCGCTCAGTATTTTACACAACATTTGAGTGGAAAATGGGATATTTGTGGGTAAATTGTTATGAATCTTTCTGTTTCTGCAGGAGGACGAGTCCTCTGCAGCGAGATGAAGAGCAACCATCACGGTGTTTGGGCACCTCATGTTTGCATTTCTGTTCTTTGATTAAAGTCATTAAGACAAACTGTAGCGTGCAGGAGGTGTGACCTCTGACCCCTGCAGGTCTACTGCCCCCCCGACAGCTGTTGTACCTCACCACGTGTCGGCCTCAAAATTGCACAACAAATTTTCTGGGAAGACACAGTGGCTTTTTAGCACTTTGTCACTTGTGTTGTTCCCCACAGTGATGGGAATATCGCCCACGGAGAA
>JBBPBX010017639.1:4113-17110 GCA_038048925.1 Garcialebias charrua | reverse complement strand
ACGGCCCGCAGTGGCTATCTCGTAAAACCGGAACTTTGCTCGCAAATAGAAAAAAGACGCTAGCGCTGCAGCGCACACCCGTTTATCAACATGAGACTGAACAAGCGTACATGCTGATCCTTAAACATGCACAACACTTTATTTACAAGCAGTTAGCTAGCACATTACACCACACATTCATCTATAAACACATACCTATACAGTTTTTTCGGTACAACAGTGCTTTTCTCTGCCTTTTGTTTTCACACGACAGACACGTCGTCTCTCGCCCCCCCCTCCGCGCGCTCTATGTGCAGTCAAAGTGCAGTGCAACTGTCTAGTCCAGACAGAAAGGACTGTTAGTATCCTAACTTCATACAGAAAAAGTTTTAATAACTTACCGAAAGCCGTCTGCTTGCGCCGCCATCAGCTGCATCTGTTAGCATTAGCTCCCCCGAATCCGCAGCTCCGGGCAGTCCGGTTTATCTGCATCTCCAAAAATGCTGTCGGCTTTGTTATTCCAAGTTAGCTCGTTGTCCCCCGATGTCTTCGGCTTCCAGTCCGACATCGAGGCGAGCTCCAGGAACCTCTGATCGCACAAAGCCGGCTGTCGGAGAGCTACGAGGGTGCAGCTACGAGGCTAATGTTAGCTCGTTGCTAATCCAGTCCGCAGCTTCTCCATGCCTGAGACATCTCCGGGCAGTCCGGTTTATCTGCATCTCCAAAAATGCTGTCGGCTTTGTTATTCCAAGTTAGCTCGTTGTCCCCCGATGTCTTCGGCTTCCAGTCCGACATCGAGGCGAGCTCCAGGGACCTCTGATCGCACAAAGCCGGCTGTCGAAGCAACAGCTCTGGTGGGGTCCGGTTTAGCATGTTAGCTTAGCTCATACCATGAGCTGCTGGTCTCGCGCGGTGCTGTAGGAGCGCTTGGCGAAGCGATCGCGGCTGCTGCTCCAGTCCTGAGACATTCACAGAGTTCAGGGAGTGTTTCCAGTTAATTTATCCGTATGAGGCATGCTCTTATGGGAGAAACAGTCCTCCAAAAGCCGACTGCCGAGTGCCGACCGAGACCGGAAGTAATGAATGTAAAATGGCGGCTCCGCCATTTTACATTCATTAGTTCCAGTTTCGGCAGTACCGGAATACCAGTTCATTCATTAGTTCCAGTCTCGGCAGTGTTCAAAAAAGCACGAAATTATTTAAAAAAATGATAATAATGATACTTTACGTATATATAAAGCCATTTAAAACATTCACAGCTGCAACACATGAAATTAAGAACATTTAAACCCAAAAAAAAAAAAAAAATTTTTTTTTTTTTTTTAAATTTCATATTTTTATTAATTATGATAATCTCGTAAAGTCGAACGCTCGTAGGTCAGGGCGCTCGTAAGTCGGGGACCACCTGTACTTCTGTTCAGAATAAAAGCCCACCGCATGTAAACACTCATGAACGATGAGCCCATGTAAACGATACATTTGAATAATTTAATCTGAAAATATTTCAATCCGGTCAAATGATTTTGTGCATGTAAACATACAAACCGGATGCCAAAAAAGTTGGGACAACCAGAATGGTGTTACCCAGCGTAAAATAGCAAAGACTTTTAAGTTATCATCATCAACCGTGCATAACATCATCAAAAGATTCAGAGAATCTGGAACAATCATGTGCATAAGGGTCAAGGCCGTAAAACTCTACTGGATGCTCGTGATCTCTGGGCCCTTAAAGATCCACTGACATCTTCTTACAAATTTGCATGAAATGATAGAAGATATATACATTTTATCATTCAACTATGTTCGTTTTTGCAAATAAAATTATAAAATAATGAAAATTCCTTCCAAACTGAGTCTAAAATTAAAAACAGCTTTTCTCTCTGAAAATTCCGACTACAAGCGAATGCAACATTTGTGACGTAGGAAGCAGGACCTTCAGTCTTCGTCTGCCATTAACGCATAACACATTCTCTGCCAGATCGCCTTTTTTTTTGGTAAAACTTAAAATAGCCGGTTCGGTGTGTCACATTTGGGTGTTCTAATATCATCAGTGAACAAGTGAGCCTTTTCACTTTCCCAAAAGATGTAAGACCTTCGTCAAAAATGGAATAAATAAAGCTGCCCCCCCCTCGGACTGAGCTCCCTGCTTCCTGAACAGGTAAGAGTCAAATACATATGGGTGTAGACCTAAATTAGAACCGGCTGTTCCCTTTATCAGTCAGGTCACTCGGTGCAACACTATTGCTATGGAAATTGCGCCCCCACGCGATTACCTGAAGGAATACATTCACGCCTTTACGGCAGGAGGCGTCAACGTCACCCCAGAGGCCCCGCCCTCTGGGTACTTAAGACGCGGATGCCCATCAAACAGTCTCTTTTTGCCCTTCACCTCGCTAAAACCCGAACTTCGTGGGACTTCTCTGTTGTTACATCGCTCGACCAGAGATGAGCTTAATCCATACGCTGAGCGTACAGAGAATTTTTCTGCATATTGCTGGGCTGGCGAAAGCTAGTCCAACGTCTTCTACCTAACTTTGAAGCTTTTTCTTCTCTTTCCGCAGCTGCTTTGCTTGACGGCGCTAACTGCATCACACCGCTTCCCTGCTAACCAGTAGCAGGCTAGCCAGCGAAAGCGACGCGACGGAGAGGAGATCTTCGAACAAAAGAAACTAAAACAACAAGCTTGACGCTTCTCGGACATGGCCCCCGAGAAGGGAAAACGGAAGACCAAGATTCCAAAGAAAACCAGCAGGCCAGCGAGCCCTCGCTCGCGCCCTTGCCCCAGTGGTTGCGGCTACTCCCTGTTGGCGATGGATACCCACGAGGTCTGCACGCGAGAACAGTGTTGGGATCCCCCGACTCCTGCCCACACTGTAGCCAGATGCCAGCTAAAGCAATGGGTGGCGCCGCGGCGCGAAAGGCCACGGGCCCCACAGAACTGCTCGCTCCCGAACCGGAGCTCGAGAACACGGACCTTGAAAGCAACGGTCAGGTCGGAGGAGGGAATGGTCTGAACACGTCGGTCCCTGGCGGGGACTCGACGCCTGAAGCATCTGACCTAGACGCCGAGTACGGCTACGAGGGGGAGAGTGAGGACCTCTCCCACAACCTGGTGCCAGTACTGCCGGAAATGGACGCCTCGGTCCCCGCTCTATTCAACTTGTGTCGCAGGGCTGCGGCCGCACTGCAAGTCGCGTGGCCAGACCCCACGCCTCGCCAACAGGTCACGAGGTTGGCGGGAATTTATTTCTACACGAAACAGCAGCCGACGACGAGGCAGAGAAGGCCCATGTTTCCGGATTTCCTCATGGAGCTTACACACTCATGGGCTGAACCCAGAGCTCCCATGCTGCTGCTGCTCTCTCGGTTCCTGAACGTCGCAGGGATGGAGGCAGCAGGACTCGCCAGTGCTCCGCAAATAGAAGACACCCTGGTGTCTCACCTAGCCCCTGCAACAGCGGGCGTATTGCCATCACTGCCTACCAAGGCCTGCTACGCTTCGGCAAAACGGCTCGATAAATGTTACAGAGCTCAGGGCCTCGCGACACGCGCGATGAACGCTTCGAGCATGATGCAGGCGTACCTGGCAGAGAAGCTACAGGAGCTCCAGGTAACGACAAACGAACAGGCCGCGGAAGAGGCCCTGGAGGAGGCCCGCAGGGCCTCTGACTTTGTGCTCCGCATGATGGGGACAATAGCCATCACACAGGGCAGATCTATGGCGGAAATGGTCGTCGCCCAGCGCCACCTGTGGATGACTTTGACGGACCTCCCGGAAGACCAGAGGTCCCTCTTTCTGCACCACCCGATCGAGCCGACGGGACTCTTCGGGGGCTCTCTGGAACGCATCCAGACCAAGCTGGAGCAAAGACGGAAGCAAGCAGAAACCCTCCGTGAGGGGTTGCCAAGAAGAGGTTTTGCCCCTCCCCAAGGGATGCCATGTATCGCCCCCCCGCAGAAGAGACCTGCCTGCGACGGGGAGCTCTTTCTTCGCCAGGCGGCCCGGCCGAGAACCTCTTCGATAAACCCAGGCGGGAGGTAGATCCGGGCCTGATGAAACGGGACAAAATCACACTTTTGCAGGTTTGCCCGACCAAGTGGTACGGGAAATGAGTATTTTGAACCCAGACTTTATTTGTAAAACATTATGAGGAGCTGTTGACACGTGTGTGTGTACAAAACATGATTTCCCTACTGTGTGTTCATCCGTACACAAAAATAAAAGTACCAAAGCACAGCATGCCCTGGTTCTTAACTCAAGTCCCCCCTTTGTGAAACACAAACGGCTAGGTCAGACAATGAACCACAGCGGGATGCATGAGCTCTGCCTAAAACAGTCAGACCTCACGGCGTCCTCTGTCAGGCAGACCAGCTCACCCTGGAACGTGCGAGAGGGGTCAAAGACCACCCCTCCCGCGCCCACAAAAAACAAACAGATAAAAATGCCCTCCAGACTCACGGCGCACGCGCAGGCCTGGAGGGCGTGTCTCCCGAACGCATGGATCATGACGACTGTCCGTCATGGGCTTAAGCTGCAGTTCCTCAAAGGACCGCCCCCTTTCACGGGGGTGCTGCAGTCGAACATAAACCTAGCACGCGCACACGTACTGAGAGAGGAGATATCAACGATGCTGCAGAAAGGAGTAATAAGTGTTGTTCCAAAACATAAAATAGCTCCGGTCACTACAGTAAGTACTTCCTGGTGCCCAAGAAAGACCAGTCCTTGAGACCGACCCTCGATCTAAGAATGCTGAACAAGAGAATAAAAACATTCAAGTTCAGGATGCTCACATTGCGACAGGTCCTCCAGTCTGTGAGACCAGGAGACTACGCATGCACAGTGGATTTAGAAGACACTTATTTTCACGTGAGCGTGTGGAGGAGGCACAGAAAATACCTCCGTTTTGCATTTGAAAGGAAAGCATACAAATTCAAGGCTTTACCTTTCAGATTAAAGACTGCTCCGTGTACATTTACAAAATGTCTGGATGTAACGCTGGTCCCTCTCAGGGGTCAAGGGCTCAGGATCATGAATTACCTGGATGACCTTCTGATTCTGGCTGAGAGCAAAATGCAGGCTCAGTTGCACTCACACATGGTGATCTCTCACCCGGAGGCTCTCGGTTTTGTCATAAACCTGCCAAAGAGCGACCTGACTCCATCTCAGATTACCGTATTTTTGGGAGTACAGGTCGACACCACTCGGTACAGGGCATGGCTCTCAGAGGAACGCATTTCCTCGATACGCCATTGCCTAGCAAGGTTTAGACTGGGTCAGGAAGTTCCCCTAAAGACATGCCAACGCCTCTTGGGCCTCTTGGCGGCAGCCATACCCCGTTTGCCACATGCACTGTTGAAAATGCGGGCCTTGCAGATATGTTATAACAAGCAAACACACCCTGTCCCTTACAGGCGAGCAGGGAAAATTCGGATCAGTTCAAAATGCCTCTCAGCCCTAGAACCATGGAGGGACCCTTCCATGTTCACGGGGGGTCCCGTTGGAGCGAGTGTCATCCCGCGTGGTAATCACGACAGACGCCTCAAAAACAGGATGGGGAGCAGTCTGCAGAAATCAGAATGCCCAAGGCCTCTGGGAACAACAAGAAGCGAGATTACACATCAACTTCCTGGAATTGTGGGCCGTGTTCCTGTCAGTAAAACACTTTTTTGGAAAAGGTCTGATCGCAGGGCAGCATGTCTTGGTGAAATCAGATAACAGGACAACGGTGTCCTTCATCAACAGGGAAGGGGGGACAAGATCCCGAGCCCTCCTCGGTCTAACACAAAAACTGCTCACGTGGTGTGTCCCCAAGATTACTGTGACTCAGGGCGACTCATATCCCGGGCGAATTAAACTACGGAGCGGATGCTCTCTCAAGAGGGCCTCTCTTAACCTCGGAATGAAGACTGAACCCACGGGTCGTGGACCAGATCTGGTCACGGTACGGGAGGGCCTCCGTCGACCTGTTCGCATGCAGGACCAGCTCACACTGTGACCTGTACCTCTCTCTAAAGGAGACAGACGCATTCGCTGGGAACAGTTGCCTTGGCTCATGACTGGCCAGCAGGGGTGCTGTATTACGCTTTTCCACCCATCCCTCTGTTTGAGGTGACGCTGGAACGTGTATGCAGGGGAGCCCTCTCCCTGATATTGATAGCCCCCAGGTGTCCACAGAAACCGTGGTTCCCTAAGTTGATTTCAAATGCTGTCAGGGATGCCATGGCAGCTGCCCTCTCACAAGGACCTGCTGACCCAAGCACATGGGCAGCTTCTCCACCCACGTCCAGAACTGTGGCAGCTTTCAGCTTAGCCTCTGAGGGGAACAGGCTGAAGGCCTCAGGCCTGACCAGCTACGTCTAAACGCCACACAGGAGGTGAGAGCTAAGTCAGCTTTGCCTCTCTTAAAAAAAGGGGGGGGGGGAGGCTACTTCTTTTCCACCATGAGGGTGTTTTGTTGTCAGCTATCCTTGGCGTGCCACAAGGCCTGGGCAGGTAAAACTCTCGGTGCACGCCCTCTCATGATACTTTCATGTGGGGTGTACTAAGGAGGGGGCCCCTCCCATCTAACAGGACTCTGGCCTCAGACTGGGTCCCTTGGCTAGTCCTGAGAGCTCTATGTGATTTTCCATTAAAACCTCTGAGCAGCATTAAGATAGCTTTGCTGTCTTATGGAATTGATCAACTCTGAACATCTGCTCAGCTAAGCGTATAGGGGACCTTCACGCTTGCCTGTGCACCCAATATGTACAGAGGTCTGCCCCTGAGGGGTCAGAGGTCACCCTGTGTATAAAACCCGTCTTATGCCTCAATGGTGCCAACTTAAATTTCAGAAGTCTGGACATTGAACTTTTATCATTCCCTCCACTTCCCACATTATCTGAGGGACGTAGGAGGCTGTGAGCGGCGTACCAGCTGCACACATCTGTGCTGCTGCTAGCTGGAGCTCCACAGACACGTCTGGCAAAAGCATTATGTGAATGTTTCTGCACGTGACGTTTTTTTCTCAGGCTGTGCTCTCTAACACGCAGTTGAGAGCAGCCAGAACGCCTAAAGTTTAAAGGCTGGAGTTCTCACAAGCATGCATTTTACTGAACATTTCAAGGGCGTGAATGAATTACGTTCTCATAGCAATAGTGTTGCACCGAGTGACCTGACTGATAAAGGGAACTGAAAGTTATGCACCATAACTCATGTTCCCTTAAGGAAGGGAACGAGGTGCAACACAGTTGGCCCTTTTCAATGCTGAAGCTCGGTGAAGTGCACTTGGAGACCGTTGGATGGGCGTCCGCGTCTTAAGTACCCAGAGGGCGGGGCCTCTGGGGTGATGCTGACGCCCCCTGCCGTAAAGGCGTTAATGTATTCCTTCAGGTAATCACGCGGAGGCACAATTCCCATAGCAATAATGTTGCACCTCGTTCCCTTCCTTCAGGGAACATGAGTTATGGTGCATAACTTTCAGTTTCTGCTCATCTAACTTCCTGCTTCCAAAACTAAAGACAAATAGCTCAAATCTTAACTTAGATTGATAATTTCTTGTTCGTCATAAATATTTATATGGGGCGTTCTAAAGACGTTCTCCTTCCTACGTCACAAATGTTGCATTAGCTTGTAGGTAGTCGGAATTTTCAGAGAGAAAAGCGTTTTTTTTTTATTTATTTTAGTTTGGAAGGAATTTTCAGTAATTTATCATTTTGTTTGCAAAAACAAACATAGTGGAATGATAAAATATATATATCTTCTATCATTTCATGCAAATTTGTAAGATCATGTCAGTGGACATTTAAATGTCACTGCACCTCAAACAGGAATGCCACTGTCAAGGAAATAACAGAATGGGCTCAGGAATACTTCCAGAAAGCATTGTCAGTGAACACAATCCACCGTGCCATCCGCCGTTGCCAGCTGAAACTCTACAGTGCAAAGAGGAAGCCATTTCTAAGCAAGCTCCACAAGCTCAGACGTTTGCACTGGGCCAGGGGTCATTTAAAATGGAGTGTGGCAAAATGGAAGACTGTTCTGTGGTCAGATGAGTCACGATTTGAAGTTCTTTATGGAACACTGGGACGCCATGTCATCCGGACCAGAGAGGACAAGGATAGCCCAAGTTGTTATCAACGCTCCGTTCAGAAGCCTGCATCACTGATGGTATGGGGTTGCATGAGCGCTTGTGGCATGGGCAGCTTGCATGTCTGGAAAGGCACCATTAATGCAGAGAACTATGTTCAGGTTCTAGAACAACATATGCTCCATCTAGACGTCATCTCTTTCAGGGAAGACCCTGCATTTTTCAACAAGATAATGCCAGACCACATTCTGCAGCAATCACAACATCATGGCTACGTAGGAGAAGGATCCGGGTACTGAAATGTCCAGCCTGCAGTCCAGATCTTTCACCTATAGAGAACATTTGGCGCATCATAAAGAGGAAGGTGCGACAAAGAAGGCCCAAGACGATTGAACAGTTAGAGGCCTGTATTAGACATGAATGGGAGAGCATTCCTATTTCTAAACTTGAGAAACTGGTCTCCTCTGTCCCCAGACGTCTGTTGAGTGTTGTAAGAAGAAGGGGGGATGCCACACAGTGGTAAAAATGGACTTGTCCCAACTTTTTGGGGATTTGTTGACGCCATGAAATTTTGAAACAACAATTTTTCCCTTAAAATGATACATTCTCTCAGTTTAAACTTTTGATCTGTGATTTGTGTTCTATTCTGAATAAAATATTAAATGTTGGCACCTCCACATCAGTGCATTCCGTTTTTATTCACAATTTCTTTAGTGTCCCAACTTTTTTGGAATTCAGTTTGTATATACAGTACAGTAATATGATCAATGTTTGCCCAGAGTGTTGGCTCATCCCTCCATCCATGGATTGATCAGCACATCTTGACTGAAGTAGCTTCATTACATAACGCTCCCTCGCCTTGAGGCTAAGCTTCCTAGCTAAATTGGGTAAGTCTAAATCAGATGATAATAGGTGGATTATATTCTTTAGCGTGTCATAACTGGAACTCAGCGGAAGCCTCAGATGCAGTCACATTCTGCTGTATCTTCAGAGGTCTGTCCTGCTTTAGTTATGGCTGGGGAATTTAATTTAAACCTACAGTGGCTGCTCCACATTAAACGTCTGCAGTTTTTTCTTTAAACGTCAGTAACATCAAACGCTGGCCACAGACAGAACAAACTTGTTAATTGGGTGACACATTTCAGTTTATAGCTCCTGTTTTCGCCGACTATTATGTATTTTATTTTTTGTTTGTCTACAGAAATTTACGGCCTCGTTTGCTTTGATTTTTTTTTCCTTCCAGTAAACGGTCAGTTCCTGTTTTTATGTTCCAGAACGTTAATAAAAAGGAGGAAGCGACAGCCGTGGACAAAATGCTTCACGTCTTGTTTTCCTGTAAACGTTTTACAAGCGTGTCCCCGTCCCTCAAAGACCTTCAGTTGAGGAATCAATCAAGTGGAACTCCTCTGAAACAGGACGAAATGTTTGTAAAAAAAAAAAAAAAAAAGAGAAGAGAAGAGAGAAATCAGAAGATTAATGCGGCAAAAACAACGTTTTTCAGCTGGTCTGGAAACGTCATTTAGGGTTGAGTTGAATAATAAAAGCAGCCCACTGAGCACATCTGCACCATATGGAAATGAATAATTCTGTTATTTGCTTTCTATGGGAACATTTGCACTGATGCGGCTGTAGATTATTAAAAAGCACCAAAAAAACAAAACGAAGTCATAACGTCAGTCTCTAAACTGAAAGAAGTGTCTGTTTCAGGCTAAGCTGCAGGTATCTCCCTCAAAGACGGTTCTTGGTGAACATCAGAACGATGGAATCCAGGAGACATGAAGCTGTTACATATCTATGTTCATTTCATTGTTTAGGACATTATTTGTTTGAGATGTAGTGCATTGACAATGCTTTTCCTGCATCAGTTACCATGGAGACAAACATGGGAGGAATGAACCAGCCCAGTATCCTGAACTGGACGGGGATACGTCACTAACCTGGTTCAGATCTCTGCTCCTTGTTAGTCTTTAGCTACATTGTGCCAAGTTTTTAGCTGCTTGTTTTTGTCATCCTTTGGCTGATTTTATGTGAATTTTTACTTTAATGAAAACTTCTGTCTTTGCTCATCTGCCATGTTTTCTTATTAACCAAATTAACTGAGGAAACCCATGTTTAAAAACAGAAACAATGTGAGCACTGAGAGCTGAGTCACAGTTGTTGAAGCTAAAAGAAGCAAAAATAGGCAAGCTAAAAGTGGCTAAAATTATTAAATTTAGGCCAAAAGTAAAGTCTAGCTAAAAACTAAATGTAACAGAACAGTAGCTACATTTGTAAAAACTAAACGTAGTATAAAAAAAGAGAACAAATTTGAAAACAATAAAATAAAATAAACAACCAAACTATTTTTTAGGAATTGAAAAGACAATACAGTAGTCCCTCGTTTATTGCAGGGGATCCGTACCCTGAATACCCGCAATAAGTTAAAAACTGTGAAGTAGGAATAGTACTAGTAATAGTACAAGTAGTAAATAGTAGTTTATTATAGTATATACAGTATATATATATATATATATACACACATAAAGGCATTTAAAACCCATCCCACACCCCTGCAATATTCTAAAAAATGTTTCTAAATAATGTTTCTAAACTCTAAAGCTCTAAAAGAGAACAGAATGTCATAATTTCAGCTCCCTGCCTCCTTTGCTCTTTACCACCTGCAACGTGCAGCAGATGCTAGATAATGTAAAATAATTTATTTTAAATAAAAATTCCATGTCGATCATGTGGCTCATCCATCAATCAGCCAACTGTGCACCATGTCCAATCCATACATTATCTTTTACCTGCTTCTTCCATTTTTGGTCACGGGGGTCGCCGGTGCCCATGTCTGGCAATCATTGTGCGAGGGGCGGGGTACACCCTGGACAGGTCGCAAGTCCATCACAGGGCCACACAGAGACAAACGAGACAAACAACCATTCACACTCTCACACCTAGAGACAATTTAGAGTCACTGATCAGCCTAACATGCATGTTTTTGGTCTGTGGGCAGAAACTGGAGTACCCAAAGAAAACCTATGCATACACAAAGAGAACACGCAAACTCCTCCCAGAAAGACCCCCGGACCGGGATTCGAACTGAGGACCTGCGCGCTGAGAGGCAGTGCTATGCTGTCCCCATGCCCAATCCTATTTTGAAAAACCTCAATAGAGTGAGTCCGCAATAAACAAACCACAAAGTTGCAAGGGACTAGTACAGTATAATTCAAAGTTCATGCTCAATTAATCCGGGTAAAATATCCTACAAAGGTCAGTAAGGCCCCACTCTGGAGCCAGGCCCAGAGGTGGGGCACGCTGGCGAGCGCCTGGTGGCCGGGCTTTTACCCATGGAGCCCGGCCGGGCACAGCCCGAAGAGGAGACGTGGGTCCCCCTTCCCATGGGCTCACCACCTGTGGGAGGGGCCAAAGGGGTCGGGTGCAATGTGAGATGGGTGGCGGCCGAGGGCGGGGACCCTGGCGGTCTGATCCTCGGCTACAGAAGCTGGCCATTGGGACATGGAATGTCACCTCTCTGGTGGGGAAGGAGCCTGAGCTAGTGTGTGAGGTTGAGAGGTTCCGACTAGAAATAGTCGGACTCACCTCAACGCATGGCTCTGGCTCTGGAACCAGTTTCCTTGAGAGGGGTTGGACACTCTTCCACTCTGGAGTTGCCCCTGGTGAGAGGCGCCGAGCAGGAGTGGGCATACTGGTTGCCCCCCATCTTGGTGCCTGTACGTTGGGGTTCACCCCGGTGAACGAGAGGGTAGCCTCCCTTCGCCTACGTGTGGGGGGACGGGCTCTGACTGTTGTTTGTGCCTATGCACCAAACGGCAGCTCAGACTACCCACCCTTTTTGGAGTCCTTGGAGGGGGTATTGGAGAGTGCGCCTCCTGGGGACTCCCTTGTTCTACTGGGGGACTTCAACGCTCACGTGGGCAATGACAGTGAGACCTGGAGGGGTGTGGTTGGGAGGAACGGCCCCCCTGATCTGAACCAGAGTGGTGTTCTGTTATTGGACTTCTGTGCTCGTCATGGATTGTCCATAACGAACACCATGTTTAAGCATAAGGGTGTCCATATGTGCTCTTGGCACCAGGACACCCTAGGTCGCAGTTCGATGATCGACTTTGTTGTCGTCTCATCTGATCTGCGGCCGCATGTCTTGGACACTCGGGTGAGGAGAGGGGCGGAGCTGTCTACTGACCACTACCTGGTGGTGAGTTTGCTCCGATGGTGGGGGAGGATGCCGGTCAGACCTGGCAGACCCAAACGTATCGTGAGGGTCTGCTGGGAACGTCTGGCAGAGTCTCCCGTAAGACGGAGCTTTAACTCCCACCTCCGGGAGAGCTTTGAACACGTTCCGAGGGAGGCGGGGGACATGGAGTCCGAGTGGGCCGTGTTCCGCGCCTCTATTGTCGAGGCAGCTTATCGGAGCTGTGGCCGCAAGGTTGTTGGTGCCTGTCGAGGTGGCAACCCTCGAACCCGGTGGTGGACACCGGCAGTGAGGGATGCTGTCAGGCTGAAGAAGGAGTCCTATTGGGCCTTTTTGGCTTGTGGGACCCCGGAAGCAGCTGATAGGTACCGGCAGTCCAAGCGGCATGCGGCTCGGGTGGTTGCTGAGGCAAAAACTCGGGCGTGGGAGGAGTTCGGAGAGGCCATGGAGAATGACTTCCGTACGGCTTCGAGGCGATTCTGGTCCACCATCCGGCGTCTCAGGGGGGGAAAGAGGTACGAGACCAACACCATTTATGGTGGAGGTGGCGTGCTACTGACCTCAACTCGGGATGTTGTGAGTCGGTGGGCGGAATACTTCGAAGACCTCCTCAATCCTACTGGCACGTCTTCCACTGAGGAAGCAGAGCCTGGGGACTTTGGGTCGGGTTCTCCGATCTCTGGTGCTGAGGTCGCCGAGGTGGTTAAAAAGCTCGCGGTGGCAAGGCTCCGGGGGTGGATGAGATTCGCCCGGAGTT
>JBBPBX010017638.1:24892-37884 GCA_038048925.1 Garcialebias charrua | reverse complement strand
AGAGAAAACATCTAAAGAGTGAGAAAATGGTGCATGGGAATGGTCTGTGTGACACGTTGGGTGGAATTACTTCACATTAGGTAGATTTAAAAAGATGACACAGAAGTCCAGAAGAATTACCATAACTCACAGGAACAAAATGACCAGTTCACCAAAGTAAATATGATACAAAGTATTTTGCATAAATCACGACATGCTAGAGGATGGAGTGACTTTTCAATAAGCCTTTAAATGTCATGCACATCTGCAGACCCATATTCAAATTAGCATTTTAGCTTCTTTCTTTTTTGTGTTCCTTTTTTTTTTCTTCTTCTTCTTCTCTACGCATTTGCAAGTTGACAATACTTGATGTTGCAGTGTATTCATGATCTCTAAGGAGCACACTAACAGGCATACCACTACCGGAGATCTCTAATAGGGTAAGCAATACAATTTGGTGCAAGTACATGGGTAAATAGCATGGAGCCAACAGGGGCAAAAGACTGTGTCATTCTCTGGGCAAATGAGCAAATTAATCAAAACTTTTGTGTTTGTACAGAAGTATGGACACATGACACAGGTGTTCTCCTAGATTCAGGCAAACAAGGGCAGTCAAAAGAAATCAAAATGATACCGCTCTTTTATTTTTTTTTTATGGAGTTGTCACACCGGTCTAGCTTTTATCTACAGGGCCATCTACGATGGGAGGAAGAAGGGAGGAGGGGGGTTCGGAGTATTTTTTCTTGTAAGAAGGGGCGGCAGTGGCTACTCCTTGTCTTTGGCATTCAGAATACTCCGCATGCATATTTGCCAACTCTCATGAAGAAAAGCTCAAAAACAAAACAATTAAACGAAATTGAGCCCTCAGAAGCGAAGCGTGACAAAATAAAAACTCATGCACTGGATTTATTTTTGAAAAACCACTGCAATACAGATTAGCTTGAACGATCTTTAAGTTAAATAAATTCAAAAATCTAATATTTTTAGATACTGCTATAAATTAATAAAGCTTTTTACGCTCAAGTTTTATTTTACTTGCACTGCCTTTCTCATAACACAATATTTTCCACTAATCTAATCATACTAGCATCAAATTGCTTTACTCTGAGGGATCCAGCCACCAATAAGGATAAAGAGAGAAGGCAATTATGCAGAAAGAACTAGAATATAAACTTCAGTCATTACTGAGTCAAATCATAAGATCTTAGATATAAAATACATGCATCCTATACGGGCACGAATGGATGCTTCTACTTTGACCCTCAAATCGAGGTCATTAAAAAACAAACCAAAAAAGTTAACTAATATCTAAGACATGAAGCGAGACGTGAAAACAGGAGAAGAGGGGAAAGAAGAGAGAAAGAACGTTGCATTTGTCAGATAATCGGCGGGGATTATCTGAGCAGTGCCGGCTACAGGGAAGCACTTACCCTTGAGTCCAGCTAGAAGACAGCAGGGTAAGAAGGGACAAACCAGAATAACATAAAGACTAGCAACAAGGCTGGAGGAGAGCAATCACGAGAGACCCTGACCTAGCAGCTGCATTACTTAAAGGTCCAGGCGAAGCATGAAGAAGAAAACACAACTGAAAAACAACAACCTATATACCAACATGGACGTTTGCGGGTGGTGGTGTGCGAGCACAAGTGAACAACGGATGTTGAAGTGTGTTAGAAAGTGGAAGAGGAAGACAGACAGACAGAGCCAAGAAGAAAGACAGAGGAGGGGAAAACAGAATTGATGATCCTCATCACTCCACTGCAGTTTTGTTAGATTAAGAAAAAAATGTAATGAATTAAAAGTTGAACACTGTTGCGCAGTTTGATAATAAAAAAAAAGCTTCCTGTTAAAAGGGAAATTGGCAAATATATATGGAATTAGTTATTACCCAACAATAAACCCAGTTTTAAGCATTACAGTAGTCCCTCGCTACTTTGTGGACTCACTCTTTCATGTTTTTTTTTAACAATAGTCAGTTTAATATTACTCTCTTGATGGGATGGTATGGAATAAAAAGTTAACGAAAATAACTAGGGACCATTTTGTAATTTTCTTTCAATAAGTCAATACTGTAATGTCAAAGAACTACACTACCCAGAAGCCAACAGTGCTTCCAGCCACTGATTTCTGCCGGGATGGAGGAAAAGCTTGCAACGCAAATCTGAAAGTTATGCACCATAACTCATGTTCCCGGAAGGAAGGGAACGAGGTGCAACATAGATGCTATGGTAAATTGCGCTCCGCGCGATTACCTGAAGGAATACAATCACGCCTTTACGGCAGGGGTGTCAGCGTCACGCCAGAGTCACCTCCCTCTGGGTATTTACGACGCGGACGCCCATCCTACTTTCTCTAGAATGCACTTCACCGAGCTTTCAGCATTGAAAGGGCCAGGTATGTTGCACCTCGTTCCCTTCCTTCAGGGAACATGAGTTATGGTGCATAACTTTCAGTTCCCTTATCAGTCAGTCACTCGGTGCAACATAATTGCTATGGGAACGTAATCCATTCACGCCCTTGAAATGCTCAGCAAAATGCATGTGAGAACATCTGCCTTAATACGACAGGCATTTCCCAGCCGCTCTCTACAAGGTATGTAGAGAGCACAGCCTGAGAAGAAAAACGCCACATGTAGAAACATCAACCTGATGTTACCACTGGACACATAGATGAAACACCAGCCAGAGACAGCACAAGCGTGCTCCGCTAGTGTAATTACCCATCGTCTCCTTTTTCCCTGGAGATTTTGAGAGACAGGAGGAAAAGGGCAAGGGACCCCTTACATCACTGGCAACCAGATGGCAATGTGGAGGTAAAGAACCCAGTTCAAGCACATGGTAACCTTCCAGGTCCCCAGGGGAAGAAATTCATATATACAAGGGGCGCACACGAGTCCCGTCCCTCATCTGCTCCTTGAACAGACAACTTACTAGGACTGTCAAAAAAAGAGGGGGCCCATCCTGATGTTGGAGACCAGTTAGGGAGAGGGGAACCCTTCCACTGAACATCTCCCAAATAAACAAACACCAAGGGACTCCCTTGTGTATGTTGTTGCTGTTTGTTTGTTGTTGTTGTTGTTGTTTTTTGTTGTTTTTTTTTATAGAAAAACGATCCAACCTTAGGCCCTCAGCCAGTTCCCTTTAGTGGCCAGGCTGAAAGCTGCCACAGCTCCGGACGTGGGTGCAGAAGCTGCCCACGTGCCTGAGTCAGCAGGTCCCTGTTGGAAGGCAACTGCCATGGTATCCCTGATAACATTGAGATCAATTCCGGGAACCACGGTTTCTGCGGCCACCTGGGGGCTATCAGGATCAGGGAGAGGGCTCCCTGACGTACACGTTCCAGTGTCACCTGGATCAGAGGGACAGGTGGGAACGCGTAGTACAGCACCCCTGCTGGCCAATCATGGGCCAGAGCATGTCTGTTTCCTTAAAAGAGAAGTAAAGGTCACACTGTGAGCTAGCTCTGCAAGCGAACAAGTCCACTGAAGCTCTACCAAATCGTGACCAGACCTGTTCCACGACTCGTGGGTTCAGTCTCCATTCTGACGCCAAGAGAGTCCCTCTCGAGAGGGCATCTGCTCCATAATTCAATTCATCGGGAACATGAGTCGCCCTGAGTGACAATATTCCCGGAGCACACCATGTGAGCAACTTCCGCATCAGGCCGAGGAAGGCTTGGGATCTTGTCCCTCCCTTCCTGTTGATGAAGGACACCGTGGTCCTGTTATCTAATTTCACCAAGACGTGCTGTCCTGCAATCAGACCTCTGCCAAAAAAGTATTTCACTGACAGGAATACGGCCAACAAATCCAGGAAGTTGATATGTAATCCTGCTTCCTGTTCATTACAAAGGCCTCGGGCATTCTGATTTCTGCAGACTGCCCCCATCCTGTTTTTGATCCAGGATCGGCCTCAGGGAATGATCCTTTTTGGGCACCAGGAAGTACTTGCTGTAGTGACGGGAGCGTAGTTTGCGTTTTGGGACCAAACTTATTACTCCTTTCTGTAGCATTGTCAATACTTCCTCTTTCAGCACGTATGCGCGTGCAGGGTTAATATTCAATTGCAACACCCCTGTGAAGGGGGGTGGTCTCTTGGCGAACTGCAGCTTGAGCCCATGACATATTGTCTTCATGACCCATTCGTTTGATAGACATGTCCTCATGGCCTACGCGTGTGCCATGAGCCTGGAAGGCATGTCTAATCGCTGCTTTTCATGCTCGAGTGCGGGAGGGGTGGCCTTTGACCCCTCTCGCGAGCTCTCGAGCAGGCTGGTCATCCCGACAGAAGATACCGTGAGAACTGACTGTTTCAAACAGAGCTTGCGCATCTTGCTGCGGTTCATAGTTTGACCAAGTGGTTTGTGTTCTGTAAAAGTGGGACCCGAGTCAAGAACCAGGGCAGTTTGTGCTTTGGTACTTTTATTTTTGTATATGCATGAAACAGTGTTGGTTTTTATTACACATACAGTAGGCGAGTCGTGTTCAGTGCGCACACACATGTCACCAGCTCCTTGTAGTGTTTTACAAGTGAAGACTGGGCTCAAAAGGTCAGGTTCCCATACCACGTGGGTGGGCAAACCTGTAAAATCATGAGTTCGTCCTGTTTCATCAGGCCCAAATCTGCTTTCCACGTGGAGTCATCGAGGAGGCCCTCGGCCTGACCGCCTGATGCTGAAAAGGCTCTCCGTCGCCAGCGGGTCTCTTCCGCGGAGGGCGACGCATGGCTTCATTGGGGGGGGGCAAAGTTTTTCCTCGGGAGCCCCTCGCGGAGGGCTTCCGCCTGTTTGCGTCTCTGTTCCAACCTGGCCTGGATGCGTTCCAGGGCTTCCCCGAAGAGTCCCGTCGGCTCTATCGGGTGCTGGAGGAAGGGGGCCCTCTGGTTTTCTGGGAGGTCCATTAAAGTCAACCAAAGATGGTGCTGGGCAACAACCACTTCCGCCATTGCTCTGCCTTGCGTGATGGCTATTGTCCCCATCATGCGGAGCACGAAGTCAGAAGCCCTGCGGGCCTCCTCCATGGCCTCTGTTGCGGCTTGTTCGTTTGTCGTTACCTGGAGTTCCTGCAGCTTTTCTGCCAGGTACGCCTGCATCATGGTCGAAGCGTTCATCGCACAAGCCGCGAGGCCCTGAGCCTGGTAGCATTTCTCGAGCCGTTTCTCAGATGCGTGGCAGGCCCTGCTGGGCAACGCTGGCTTCGCCCCCGCAGCTGCGGGAGCCAGATGAGCCTCCAGGCTCTCCTCTATCTGGGGTGCGCTTACGAGACCTGCTGCCTCCATTCCTGCGACATCCAAGAGCCGGGATAGTGGCAGCAATATAGGAGCTCCGGGTTCCGTCCAGGAGCGCGTGAGCTCCATGAGAAAGTCCGGGAAAATGGGCATTTTCTGCGACGTCGTCGGCTGCTGCTTCGCGTGGAAAGGGCATCTGCTCCATAATTCAATTCATCGGGAACATGAGTCGCCCTGAGTGACAATATTCTCGGAGCACACCATGTGAGCAACTTCCGCATCAGGCCGAGGAGGGCTTGGGATCTTGTCCCTCCCTTCCTGTTGATGAAGGACACCGTGGTCCTGTTATCTGATTTCACCAAGACGTGCTGTCCTGCAATCAGACCTCTGCCAAAAAAGTATTTCACTGACAGGAATACGGCCAACAAATCCAGGAAGTTGATATGTAATTCTGCTTCCTGTTCATTACAAAGGCCTCGGGCATTCTGATTTCTGCAGACTGCCCCCATCCTGTTTTTGATCCAGGATCGGCCTCAGGGAATGATCCTTTTTGGGCACCAGGAAGTACTTCCTGTAGTGTCCGGAGCGTAGTTTGCGTTTTGGGACCAAACTTATTAC
The DNA here is from genome assembly GCA_038048925.1 of Garcialebias charrua. Taxonomy (NCBI): domain Eukaryota; kingdom Metazoa; phylum Chordata; class Actinopteri; order Cyprinodontiformes; family Rivulidae; genus Garcialebias; species Garcialebias charrua. Next base: position 32,062 of record JBBPBX010017638.1, on the reverse strand, counting down.
TCCTTTCTGTAGCATTGTCAATACTTCCTCCCTCAGCACGTGTGCGCGTGCAGGGTTAATATTCAATTGCAACACCCCTGTGAAGGGGGGCAGTCTCTTGGCGAACTGCAGCTTGAGCCCATGACATATTGTCTTCATGACCCATTCGTTTGATAGACACGCCCTCATGGCCTACGCGTGTGCCATGAGCCTGGAAGGCATGTCTAATCGCTGCTTTTCATGCTCAAGTGCGGGAGGGGTGGCCTTTGACCCCTCTTGCGAGCTCTCGAGCAGGCTGGTCATCCCGACAGAAGATACCGTGAGAACTGACTGTTTCAAACAGAGCTTGCGCATCTTGCTGCGGTTCATAGTTTGACCAAGTGGTTTGTGTTCTGTAAAAGTGGGACCCGAGTCAAGAACCAGGGCAGTTTGTGCTTTGGTACTTTTATTTTCGTATATGCATGAAACAGTGTTTGTTTTTATTACACATACAGTAGGTGAGTCATGTTCAGTGCGCACACACATGTCACCAGCTCCTTGTAGTGTTTTACAAGTGAAGACTGGGCTCAAAAGGTCAGGTTCCCGTACCACGTGGGCGGGCAAACCTGTAAAATCATGAGTTTGTCCTGTTTCATCAGGCCCAAATCTGCTTTCCACGTGGAGTCATCGAGGAGGCCCTCGGCCTGACCGCCTGATGCTGAAAAGGCTCTCCGTCGCCAGCGTGTCTCTTCCACAGAGGGCGACGCATGGCTTCATTGGGGGGAGCAAAGTTTTTCCTCGGGAGCCCCTCGCGGAGGGCTTCCGTCTGTTTGCGTCTCTGTTCCAACATGGCCTGGATGCGTTCCAGGGCTTCCTCGAAGAGTCCCGTCGGCTCTATCGGGTGCTGGAGGAAGGGGGCCCTCTGGTTTTCTGGGAGGTCCATTAAAGTCAACCAAAGATGGTGCTGGGCAACAACCACTTCCGCCATTGCTCTGCCTTGCGTGATGGCTATTGTCCCCATCATGCGGAGCACGAAGTCAGAAGCCCTGCGGGCCTCCTCCATGGCCTCTGTTGCGGCTTGTTCGTTTGTCGTTACCTGGAGTTCCTGCAGCTTTTCTGCCAGGTACGCCTGCATCATGGTCAAAGCGTTCATCGCACAAGCCGCGAGGCCCTGAGCCTGGTAGCATTTCTCGAGCCGTTTCTCAGATGCGTGGCAGGCCCTGCTGGGCAACGCTGGCTTCGCCCCCGCAGCTACGGGAGCCAGATGAGCCTCCAGGCTCTCCTCTATCTGGGGTGCGCTTACGAGACCTGCTGCCTCCATTCCTGCGACATCCAGGAGCCGGGATAATGGCAGCAATATAGGAGCTCCGGGTTCCGTCTAGGAGCGCGTGAGCTCCATGAGGAAGTCCGGGAAAATGGGCATTTTCTGCGACGTCGTCGGCTGCTGCTTCGCGTGGAAGGAATTTCTCACCAGCCTCGTAACCTGTTGGCGAGGCGTAGGGTCTGGCCACGCGACCTGCAGAGTGTCTGCCGCCCTGTGGCACAAGTCGAACAGAGCAAGGACCGACACGTCCGGTTCCGGTAGAACCTACGCGTGGTCCTGAGAGGAATCCACACTTTCCCCTCTGCGACCGTACTCTGCGTCTTGGTCAGACACTTCGGGCGTCGAGTCCTCGACGGGGACAGAGGAGTCCGACACGTTCTTATCCCCGACCTGACCGTTGCATTCCAGGTTTATGTTCTCGAGCTCCGGTTCGGGAGCGATCAGTTCTGTGTGGCGCGCGGCCTCCAGCGCAGCGGCCTTCTCCATGGTCTTAGCCAACGCGTCCGCGCGGCATTTCCGCACTACCGCTGGCATCCGACAGCAGTGGGAGCAGGAGTCGGGAGATTCCGGCGCTTTTCTCGCGTGCAGGATCCCTAGGCAGACGGGACAGGCCTCGTGGGCGTCTGTCGCCGAGAGGGAGTAGCCGCAGCCGCTGGGGCAGGGACGCGAGTGAGGGCTCGCCGTCCTGCTGGTTTTCTTTGTAACCTTTGTCCTCCGTTTTCCCTTCTCGGGAGCCATGTCCGGAGACAAGAAGCGTCGAGGCTGTTCCTAGTTTCCTTTTGTTCGAAGACGTCCTCTCCGTCGTGTCGCTTTCGCTGGCTAGCCTGCTAATGGTTAGCAGGGAGAGTTGTGACGCAGTTAGCGCCATCGAGCGAAGCAGCTGCGGAGAGAGAAAAAAACTTTGAGGTAAGTAGAAAAACGCTGGACTAGCTTTCGCCAGCCCAGCAATACGCAGGAAAATTTCTCTGTACGCTCAGTGTAAGGAGCAAGCTCACCTCTGATCGAGCGATGTGACAACAGAGAAGTCCCACGAAGTTCAGGTTTAAGCGAGGTGAAGGGCAATAAGAGAAAGTAGGATGGGCGTCCGCGTCTTAAATACCCAGAGGGAGGGGACTCTGGCGTGACGCTGACGCCCCTGCCGTAAAGGCGTGATTGTATTCCTTCAGGTAATCGCGCGGAGCGCAATTTCCCATAGCATCTATGTTGCACCGAATGACTGACTGATAAGGGAACTACACTATCCGTTTAGCTGACAGAACTGGCAGGAAAGTCATAAATAATCCTGAAGCTTCCTGAAGATCAATTATCCAGGTGCACATCAACCTGGACAGGGCGGTGAGCTTCATCGCTGCAGGGTAGGTCTGCAGAACTGGAACCGAGCCAGACCAGAACTGAGCTGCTGGTCTGCAGAGCTGGTGAGTAAAATTTTGCAGTACTGTACAGTACAGTACATATATATGTTGTTCAAATTATGTAGGTTTAAGAGTTTAGAACATTGCAAGAGTGTGGGAATGGTTTATAAAGCCTTAAAGTATACAGTAGTCCCTCGCTACGTTGCGGTTCGTTTATCACAGACTCGTTCTATCGAAACAAGATTGGGCATGACACACAATTGGCTGATTGATGGATGAGCCTCAGCCTCATGATTAGCATGAAATTTTATTTAAAATGTATTATTTTGAAATATTTAGTACCTCCTGCACCTCTGTGCAGCCCACATAGCAGGATAAAATTCCTCCAGCAGCTGATCAGCTATTCACTGTGCAGCAGAGAAGTGGGCGTGGTCAAGAGCGCTTGCAGTTGGCAAAGAGCAGAGGAGGCAGGGAGCTGAAATCATGATATTCTGTGCTCTTTTAGAGCGTTTAGAGTTTAGAAACATCCATCCGTCCATTATCAAGATGGTGTAGTGGTTAGGGCGTTTGACTTGGGACCCGAAGGACGCGGGTTCGCGTCCCGGCCACTACACACCTTGGGGTGTCTATGAGTGCACACCTATTTCTCCAGCTCCCCGAGCGCCTTCTATGGCTGCTCACTGCACCACCTGGTAGGTGGTTGGGTTAAATGCAGAGACGAATTTCGTCTGTGTATGGGAAACATACGCAGATGACAAGATTAGACAATTATTATTATTATTATTATCTTTTACCCGCTTCTTCTATTTTGGGTCACGGGGTCGCCGGTGCCCATGTCCAGCAATCACTGTGTGAGGGGCAGTGTACACCCTGGACAGGTTGCAAGTCCATCACAGGGTCACATAGAGACAAACAAGACAAACAACCATTCGCTCTCTCACTCACACCTAGGGTCAATTTAGAGTTACCAATCAGTCTAACATTCACGTTTTTGGACTGTGGTAGGAAACCGGAGTATCCGGAGAAAACCCATGCATGCACGGAGAGAACATGCAAACTCCACCCAGAAAGGTCCCTGGATTAGAAACATTGTTTAGAATATTGAATGAGTATGGGAGGGTTTTAAAATGCCATGGATCCCCCACGATAAACAAGGGACTACTGTATATAAATACTAAAATAAATATAGCATTCCTACTTTGCAGTTTTTCACCTATCACAGGGGTGTGTCAAACGTAACACCAGCGATAATCGAGGGATTACTGTAATGTTATTGTGTTTTTACAAAGTTTCAAAATGATACAAACAGAGACGCTAATTAACAAAAGATCAAGGATTTTTTTTGTCTATTTAGCACAATTCAGCCTTTTAAAACTTCAGTGGGGCAGATTTCTGTATTAGAAGAAAAATGAGGTAGAAAACATATGGGGTAGTGACAGCTCTAAAGCCCTGGTCTCTGCAGGAACTTTCAAAGTAAGATTGTTAGCTCATTGCTTATTAGTGTAAAAATATTTCCGAACCAATGTGGCACCATTTATGTAAAACATTTTCCTTTAATTAATACCACAAATGCAACTGACAACTATATAAATATGTGAATCTATTGGAACTTGTGAAACTCGTTTTTTCTCTCTTGAGCGTATCTATAATGCAGGTTATTTATTTTTCTACATGTATCAAATAATTACACAACTACATCTAGGCAAAACATTTGCAGCAATACCGTAATTCAAAGTGACCTTTCTGCTAACATAATCGTTCTGCTGTCCTTGGGTCAAAATGACCCCAGAGGCCTCAGTGTTAAGGCCTCAAGGATAGTTTTGACCTAAGGGCAGCAGGAGGGTTAAAAATTCCAAGACATTATCTGTCTCCCTTTTCAACAGAACACTTGTGACATACAATGTCCACTAAATGTCTTTCATGATAAACTCATAAGTGAATATTTTGTGGAATGTGCTCAGGACCTTCACTGAGCTTTGTTTCCTATTTTTCTACTGCAGCAGAGTAATGAGGGCTTTATACGTATGCTATGATCCCAGTGCCTTTTAAGAGCACCAGGAGGTGAAACATGTACGCGAGTTGGGCTACAATGTTTCAGGGAGGGGGTAGAAAGTCTGTGCCGCTGTGAGGAAGCTTTGAATGGCGACAGCTGGCATCAGAGAAGTCAACTAACCACAAGAACGATCACATACTGGACAAAAACCATGACAAAACAACACAGAATTTTATGCGATGGGATTCTGAGTATCTGATCCAATTTATGCCTTCTGCAGTTTTCAAAAGGCGAAAAAAAAAAGATTTTTTTTTTATAGTTATTGTTACCAATATCAGTGGGAACCTGAGTTTGTGTTAATGCAAATTGTTTTTCCCCTTTTCATTTATAAATGCATTTATTCACGATGAAAAATAAGTTATTCTTGGCCTAAAAAGTGAAAAGAAAAAAAAAATGCACACAAATAATCTCTGAATAGCAGGATCTATTAATAGAAGTCGTTAATCAGTATGTGACAATATTTCTAGTAAATAAGAGGTAAGTGCTGTTGTGTGCAAACAAAAAGTAGTAAGCACTTTAACGTAAGATTACTAAAACCTAAGACAACACAGGTTTAAACCAACCAGAGTACATTCAGAGTAGAAAATTGCTGTCAGAACTGATTACCATCTTTAAAATAAGTGGGACACAAAAGACAATTACAACCAAAGCTGGTACAGACACCACACTAAGACATTCTTACCTTCCCTTTGCTACCTGACCTGGGACGGCTCAAAAGTACAGTGACAGATTGATTAGAAGAACCTCAACATATCTGACTTGGTTGTCATGAAGCGACACTAGAACATGTCTCAGGACCACATGCGCCCTCTACCAAATTTAAATAGCATGGGAATGATTAGAACGCCCAAACTGTAAATGTGGTGTTTATTTGAAATTTACTGCTTCTGGGCGAAGACGTGTGTTTCCAGCTGACTGTTCTTTGTAGGCCAGCTGATGAAGTAGCATGAAACTGCATGTTTAAAAAACCCTGTTCTGGGGGTGGGGAGGGGTTGGAGGTAAAGGGAGCGAGTGATGACAATGAGTGGAAGCTTATAATTACTGAAGGAATCGGTGAGCAATCAGGGCCTGTGTGCGCGTGCTTGTGTGTTAGTTTTACTGCTCGTGGCTGCAGAGTGGAGCGCATGGCGTGACACATTTATGAGTTAGAGCTTTCACTGTGCTGCGGATGGAAGCTGCTTTCTGCCTCAGTGACTATATGTTGTGTTTTGGGCTACTTACAGAACTGAGAGATGGGGGCGTCCATTTGAGCCGAAGCACCCCCTTTGGAGTTTAGTTTCTGGACCTGAGTGGGTGGGACGGGTTTGTGGGACTGGCCAGTAGCGCGATACATGGCCTGGACCCACAGGATGCGGTCTTGCTCATCATCGCTGGCAAAGATCACAGTGTCGCCCTCCTTCACCGCATTGAAGAAAGTCCTACCACCATCCAGGCCTGAGAGAATATGATGTCGGAGAAGTGTTTAAATATTTATGGCATGTGTGTATGTAGACATGGAGTTTTATTACTTCTCATTATGTTGTCTGACCTGGCTGAGGGTCACTGTAGTCCACAGTATACCCGTCCAGCTGCAGAAGTTCCTGCGGCTCAGATTTTTTCTCTCTATAGCTGCACATTGCAAACGTATACTGACTCACCTACAAGGCCAATAAAAAAAGAGATACTGCTCAACTAGCTTTATTCAAATGTGTTAACAACATACTATTAGTGCTGGGCGATATGGAAAAAAATCATACATCACGATATGGACTTTTTTATATCACGATAACGATATATATCACGATATATACAACACGATGTGTGTGCGTGTGTGTGTGTGTACAGGAAAAATTTGGACCAAAGTTTTATTTTATTTTTATTTATTATTATTTTACTACAGATACAGTTACAATTATAAGAATGTGAACAAAAAGAACAAGGAAATTTGGACCAAAGTAGAAAAGGAGTTTCTACTTTGGTCCAAATTTTTCCTGCAGGTGGCGGTAAAACAACGGCTGCTAATAAAACCCACGAAGAAGAAATCCGCTCTGGAAGTTGGAGTAAACAAGGCAAGAAACAGAAAAGAGAAAACGTTGCGTTTGATTCTGGTTCTGTTGTGTCTCTGGTCTGTTTTGTATTGGTTAACTGGACCCGAGTTCGGACTCGGTTGGACTCTGGGTTCGTGTCCTCTGGACCCATTTTGTCTCTGAGTTTCAGCGGAGCGAAATAATGGAAGCTAACAAGGTGAGCTTCCCCCTCTTTTTGGTAAAAGTTCTTCTTGGGCTGCCTGTGCAGCTGTTTCTCCTTGTTGTGACACCGGCTTCATGCCCCTGCGTCTCTGTTGCTCTCGAGTTTAACAACGTAAAGCATGTGTCGCAAACCCGCGCGTGCGTCAAACATAAAGCAGCGCCGTCATCTCGCAAAACCACAATATGAAGCTTCTTTGCGACAGTTATTTTTTTATTCTTATTTATCACGATAGAGACGATAGAAGGAAAGTAGCA
>JBBPBX010017638.1:0-23288 GCA_038048925.1 Garcialebias charrua | reverse complement strand
CGAAGTGCTTTGCAATCTAGCAAAAAAGCCAATATAATACAGTATAAATAAAGAAATGACAATGAACAGGATTAAAAGAACAAACAATAAAAAAATCCAGACAACAACATAAAATACTGTAGATCATTTCTGAAGAAATATTGAAGGGCGCCAATGCAGCTACGGCCTGAAATTCCAAAATAAATAAACTTTCTTCTCTAAAGCCCAATAGTAATTTGAGCCTTACTTTTGGAATAATCCAAGTTGATAAAATGCTGTTGTTTTTGATAGAGAAATTCAACATTTAAGTAATAAGTTTAATATGATAAATTTTATCATATTAAACTTATTACTTTAATATACTCTGACAAAATCATTACTCAGCTTGTTTTTTTAAAAGTTTCCTGTTTGCATCAACACTTTATCTGAGAAGTACAAACATGTTGTTTTTTCTTGGATACAGAACAAACGAGTCCTTAAGTTTTGCTCATGACTAAACAATGTTTTGAAATGATGTTCCTGTTTGAACGGAAACATGACTTCACGTTTGTTTTATCTGTGAAAGTGTCAGAGATTTGTGTTACGCATCAACTCCGCCTCTATCTTGAATAAAAAGGCAAGAAGCGGCTGGCCAAATTGGATTTTGTTTGCATCATGCTTGAAACCTAGTTTCAAGGGTGTACTGTAAACAATTTCCCACTTTGCAAAGTTTATGATCTGTGTTAAATTGAATTCTTGTCTCTTTTGTGTGGTTCTTATTTAAAGGTGCTATATGTAACTTTACTAAAAATATATTTTTAACATATTTCTTCACTCTGTCACTATCTCCTGACAGACTGATGTTAGACAGGTGATCTCTGAAAAAACTACAGTCCACACATGCTTCTCCAAGTGGTACTAAAAGCATTTCTAAAAACCCACAGTGACCCGCCGTTAACCATCCATCCATCCATTTTCTTCCGCTTATCCGGGGTCGGGTCGCGGGGGTAGCAGCCTAAGTAGGGAGGCCCAGACTTCCCTCTCCCCAGCCACTTGGAGCAGCTCCTCTGGGGGAATCCCAAGGCGTTCCCAGGCCAGCCGAGAAACATAGTCCCTCCAGCGTGTCCTGGGTCTTCCTCTGGGTCTCCTCCCGGTGGGACATGCCCGGAACACCTCACCAGGGAGGCGTCCAGGAGGCATCCTAACCAGATGCCCGAGCCACCTCAACTGGCTCCTCTCGATGTGGAGAAGCAGCGGCTCTACTCCGAGTCCCTCCCGGATGACTGAGCTTCTCACCCTATCTCTAAGGGAGAGTCCAGCCACCCTGCGGAGAAAACTCATTTCAGCCGCTTGTATCCGAGATCTTGTTCTTTCGGTCATAACCCAAAGCTCATGACCATAGATGAGGGTGGGAACGTAGATCGATCGGTAAATTGAGAGCTTTGCCTTTTGACTCAGCTCTCTCTTCACCACGACAGACCGGTACAGCGCCCGCTTCACTGCGGATGCTGCACCTATCCGCCTATCGATCTCATGCTTAACCGGTTAACCACCGTTAACCAGCCAATAAAAACAGAGTTTTTAACCAGCCAATAAAAACAGAGCTTCTCACGCCCCTAACCCACGCCCCCGCCTGTCCCAGCCCCAGCGCGCATCCGCGCACGTTCTCGTTCAAAGGATTGCAAAGCGATGCAAAACTGTTTTGTATGTGACACAAATGTATTAAATTCCCCTTCTTCATCCCTGATCTGGACTTTTCTTTTGTTTTTTTTGCCAAAAGTCAAGTGATCGCTTCCTCCTCCGCTGACTCCATGACTGAAATGATGAGGAAATGAATGAATTTGTCACGAGCAAATTAAACTCGGGTTCAATGTGGCTGCGTGAGGCTCTGCAGATTTCCTGGTGTGCTGGATCAGCGCTCCATGTTTTTATTTTATTTTTTAGAACATTTTATTAATATATAAACACAGAACATCGCAGCGGCTGCACACATGCACGTTCACGAGACAGGACATGCAGTGGAGGCGGAGCTATGGAGGCTGAGCTGCAGTTCAGCCGAGAGCAAAGGGGAGGGACCAGAAACGTGTCTCTGTTCAAAATTTTTCTAAGTTCCAGCGTCTTCCAAAAACTACATATAGCACCTTTAAGGTGAAGGTGTTTAAAATTCCTATCATTTATGATGTATGAACAGTATAAGAAGTGTGGAGAGAACCAAGATCCAAAGAAATGTTAAAGCTGCTATCAGTTGCTCATTAGGGTCACCATAGTAACCACACCCTGGTGTCTCTCACTCTTTGAAACCACTTGTTTTGAGAAAGGTAGATGGAAAGACTGCGGAAATTAAGCCAAAGAACAGTCACTGTGTGAAAATGACGTCTCAACATCAAGTGACCAAAGTGACTTGACCCCTCAGTTCTCGTGTCTACAGTGTTTTCTGTAGGCGACAAGGCAATAATAATAATAATAATAATTAATTCAATTTATAACGCACTTTTCATTACTGAAAATCTCAAAGTGCTACACATATATTGAATGCTACACACATTCATAAACCGGTGGCGGCAGACTACCATGCAAGGTGCTTTCCAGTCCTACCGGGAGCAACTCAGGGTTAAGTGTCTTGCCCAAGGACACAACGACACATGGTGCGGGTCCCGGGAGTCGAACCGCCAACTTTCCGATCGGGAGACGACTCCCCTTACCACTACGCCACGGCCGCCCCAAAGGCAAATGACAAAGACCCTTCATTTAAAGAGACAGTTCTGAACACAGATACAACGAGAGTTTGGATGTGTGCCATCTGAAAAACTAAGTCCTATAGCGTGAGAGGTACTCTGGATGCAAGAAGTCAAAAATGCCCACACTTTGATGTATAAAATATATGATGGGCCAAGATTATAAAAACTAAGAAAAACGTTGCAAAATGTTTGTGAGGATCAGACAGCTTAATATTCTATGTGTTGTAATCTTAATCCAAACTGATTCTTAAAGTTCATAACAATTTAACCTATGACTGCCACATGGTTTGATGTATTACTGCAGGAATTCAACAAAGGCAGGTCCTCTGGACAGTTTCTTTTAATGTCCTTCATCCAAAGGACTTCATCAGGCCGAGGAAACACTTCAACAGAAAAAGAAACTGTTCAGATGACCTGATTTTTTTTTTTTAACCTGGCATGAACTTTGATATTGCAGGAATTGTTTTCAAAGCTACCCGAGGAGGAGTGATTTGAAAGTCAAGTGGGAAAGGGAAAGAAGACATCCAAACTGATAGAAGGAGGCGTTACATCTCATAAATTAGAGGAGGTCTCAATCAAAATAAATATGAAATAACGTTTTAGAAGCTCTGTAACAGTCTGTGTTTGCACGTTTCATTGTATCTTCAGAGCATAAAATTTGACAATACGTGTTTACAGCCTTGATATGAACCAAAGTTTGACACAACAGATTACTGGAGCCTTGAATCAAAAGGACCACTTGCATGGCAGTAAGTCCCAAACATGGACAGATCAGACGTGTTGGACTTACCTACACACTGGCCTCCGCGCCCTAAAAAGCCCTCAGGACAGGAGCCACAGCTGTAACTCCCTTCCTCGTTGTAGCAGATGCCAGAAGGGCACGCTGTCCTGTTTTCACATTCATCAATATCTAGAAGAAAAAGAGGATGAGTTTGTTTTTTTACATTCTGTATTTCTTCAGTTCATCGTCAATCGACAAGATCTGAGCAGGTTTTTGTATTTTTTATTACATACTTGGGTCACATAAATAATTACGTAAACTTGAAAAAACAAAATCTTGTGAGGACACACCCTCAGCAGCGGTGCAGAGATTTTACTGCAGCTATGGGGAAATAATCATCAGGCCTGCTTGCCCCCACAGCCCTGATGCAGTATTATTTTGGTGGGTGGGGAGAGCTACACTGAAACAGCAGGAAACCACAGAATGACAGAGTGCCTCACATTTAGATCCCAGCACGGGCGATGAAGTGGGCAGGAGGGTGGTGCTCAGACCGGTAACTATGTGGTTGCTGGCCTTATTCTAAATTCCTCTCACTTATAAAGTGAATGTGAAGAAGTTTTGGTGGACCAAGTATGGACCTGTGCTCAAGCTACATGCCAAAAAGACATGCGGCTGATATCGGATGCTTCACCAGAGCATGATCTTTTCATGGCTCCTATAAGAACCCCTTCATGATGCTTGTCAACCCTGCTACGACATAAAGCATCAGACTTAACAGGGATTGGTTTTTCAAGGTCTTATTGAGGTCTTCAGGCATGCATTAAGGTTGGGTGCCATTATTCGTGATAGGTCCACAGTGATTTGTGCTCGCACAAAACTTTGAAAGTGAGGCGGTGGTGGTTTTCAGTGTGCTGGCAGCATGTTGGGATCCAAGGTGGAGCAGTCGTTGAGAACGTGAAGCATAGCTGGCAACAATTATGTGTGTGATGAATTCATGGAAATATTCTAGTGCCGATGTAATACCAGTGGTGGCAGCTCAGTGCTGAACGTCTAGAGCCTCGCTGCATTCTGACCGAGTTCGAGAGAGCAGGGTGCTCGTGTATCAAAGAGTGCACAGTTATCCTACTGGACGTTGGGGTAGGGACATAATCAAAAAAGTGCATGCACTCAGAAATATTCCAGTTTATAAAACCGTGCGCATGCATGTTTCTGCTAACCTTTCCTTCATACATCGAACAAATCTGGAACTGAGCGCACATGAAACACCTCCCCAGACACACCTCCATTTAAATATGTAAAATAGATGCAAATATGTTTTGCATGTGGGATTCTCACCTCTACGTGTCAGAAAATGATGTCTAGATGCACCAAAATGAGACATTTAATAGAATGTGAGACAGCGATACTCACACTGCACTAAAACCATAGATATACGGAAGGATCTGATGTCGTATATCTCCGTATCCTTCACATATACTTATACTTATATTTCCAGATATTCCCGGAAATGGCCCGCAATGATCCTTAAAATCCCAAAATCCGGATACTTATCTTTGGCAGACCCTTGACGAATAACAGCCACATTTATTTTGGATCTGCCGAAGATAAGTATCCAGATTTTGGGATTTTTTAAGGATCATTGCGGGCCATTTCCGGGAATATCCGAACACAGATCCTTCCGTATATCTATGGTTTTAGTGCAGTGTCAAATAAGTTAGTGGGGTGTAAAACATGTTTGCCACACGTGCACAAAGTACGTGTGTATTGTCATTGATTGTTGTTGAATGAAATGGAATGGGGGGCACTGATCTGTTGGCGGCGTGCTTCTGAGGCTAAGGCATTTGCAACTTTACACAAGTTTAATACTTGTAATTGATAAGTAATACCACAATCACTGTAAACAGAGGAACTCAGGAGCTTGGTAGAACGTAGAAGCATTTTCTTTAAATAGTTGACTGGAAGAAAGGAGTTGATGCACATCAACAAAGCAATTCAGCTTTGGTGTGAGGAAGTGTTATTTATTTGGGCAATAATGTTCATGAGGCCACATGGCACAGTTCAGGAGCGACTGAAAAATATCTGATCAGATGAAATATCTGATCAAGCAAAGGTCTAAATATAATTCTGCCAAAAATAAAGTTTTCAAAACTACCAGTTAATTTGATTTTTGTACGAACCTAAGAGTAGACATTATAACTGAGCAATAAACATAGAACCAGCCATACTGAAAATACAACTTTACAACTTTAGACATGTAAATAAACATTTAAAAGAACAATTCTGGGAAAAAAATCTTAATGTTTTTGCAACATTTCAAGTCTGTTGGAGTCAGTCTCTCCACTATCACAGACATCTACATAATAATAATAATAATAATAATAATAATAATAATAATAATAATAATGAATTCAATTTATAACGCACTTTTCATTAGTGAAAATCTCAAAGTGCTACACACATTCATACACCGGTAGCGGCAGACTACCATGCAAGGTGCTTTCCAGTCCTACCGGGAGCAACTCGGGGTTAAGTGTCTTGCCCAAGGACACAACGACACATGGTGTGGGGAACCGGGATTCGAACCGCCAACCTTCCGATCGGGGGACGACTGCCATTACCACTACGCCACGCCGCCACATCTACACCTCCAGATGCAGGAAGAGAGCCACCTGCATCATGAAGGACCCCACTCACCCAGCACACACACTTTTTGCCCCACTCCCCTCAGGAAGATGGTTGAGGAGCATTAATTGTAGAACCACCAGGCTGATGAACAACTTCTACCCTGAGGCTGTTAGACTCATGAATCTCTAACCAGGAAAAAAATCACTGTGAAAAATCAGTGTAATGCCACTTGGTTGTTGTTATGTGCTGCTCACTATCCATGCTGCTAATCTCATGCTGCTGATTACTTCATGTTGCCGTGTTCATTAATCCTCATCTGCTCACACAGACTCATGTTCCTGCTGCTGTTGTTTTGGCACATTGTTTTTGTACTACTAGTTCTTAGTGTATTCTTAGTTTAGTGAATGTAGTATAGTCTTAGTTCATGACTCTGATCTTACTACCGTAATGTTTTCTTTACAATTTGTGTTTTTGTTGGATGTAGCTGGGACCCTGCGTACATAGTTTCGTTCCACCTCATGTATCACATGTGGTGTGTATGACAAATAAATCTATCTGACTCTGAAATGACTACATAAAAACAATAGCACAATAATACAAACAACACACTATACCCCTGAGAGACACACTGGGTCAAATAAAGGTAAAAATACATACCTTTTTATGTATGAACTGTTTAAGAAGTGTAAAGTTTAGAGAAGTACAAAGAGTGTGTATGTACAGGTTTAAAAAGTTTTGACAGCTCAAAAATGAGAGTTTTAGCATCTTTACACTAGATGTTCCATTATTAAATTTCCAAAAAGCAAAACTGAAATGCAATTTTGTAAAAACTGTTAATAATATGAAAATGTCAGTACAGTTGTAAAAATCCAATGTTCATTTAACCATTTAAACTTTAAACTATGTTTCTGCTATGGAACTACAGAGTTAACGCAGTTTTATAATTATTTTTAGAAAAATCCCATTTTTGATTATGTGGAAACTTTTGCAATTCATTGGGAATTGATCTGTAGTGTACATTTTACTACCAAAACACTGTTTATGGTGATGCTGAACATTTGGTGAGCTCAGGTAAATATAAAACTGAGGAAATGATAGAAGTGCAACATTAAAAGCTAAAATTTCATAAGGGTGTGGCCAAAATGCCTAAATAATGGCATAAAGGTAGTTGATAGTACTGTAATGTGTTTGTAGGTCAAACACTTAACAAGAGAACCACAGAGGGCACAGTATACTGACAAACTATTTTGCAGCAATACAGCAATCTAAAGCAAGGACCCAGACAAGCAAAGACCTTGTTTAACATTTTACCTTGACCTTGGAGCTGCGGTGATGAAATGTGGTATAAATGTGAATCAAGTTTCATTAAATCATCTTGAGCAGATGAGAAGTTGCAGCTCAGACAACAGAAGGTTTATGGATGTACAGACTGATGGATGGAGACTACGCCACAAAACGTCCATCTTTTGATGGGTGTACAAAAAAGGAGATAAATCAAGAGATGTGTTTGTGTAACAATATAGGAGTTATTAGTCAGTTTACTGACTTACCTATAGTTTAGACGTGCAGGTATGAGCAGACTTTTATCTGCACAAACTTGCCACCAAGTTCACGGGGTCTCAACTTTTTCAGAATAAATCAACAAATCTAACGATGTGATTAGCCAGAAATGTAATTTCACGCTTAGACTTCAATTTATGTTGGTCTACCAAAATAATAGACCTTTTATTGAAACTATCACAAGAATTACATTAAACATTTGTATCGATATTAGCTCTGATTTAATAACTACGTTGACAAGAATTCAAATTAAAACAAACAGACAGTTGGAACTTTCTGTTGGCACATTACTTAAAGTTTAAATGCTTATGAAAAATAAGAAATAGGAGGAAGGAGTTCTGGAGCTAAGTTAAGCTAAAGTTGTTTACTTTGAACCAGACTGGGTGACACCGTTTCCCCCACACGAGCAGATTGCTGGGCTCCCGCACGTTCAAACACACCACGGCTCTTTACCTGTTGGAGGTTCGTCTCTTGGAGACAAGAGTGGAGAAGTTTGTGGACACACACGTGGATGGGTTTGTCCAGTGGCCGTCCAGTTGGACTTCAGCGTGAGTGTGCTGATTCACGATACGAGGAACTCGCCTCCCTCGGCAGGGACCAACGGTCGAGCGCACAGACTGACTTTCAAAATAAAACTTTAGAAAACAAATTCTTCCAGAACAGTGACAGGATCACAGTAAGGCTTTGCTATGATCCTAGCGGAGACGTGGGTCGTTGACATATGACCGGGCCGACTCCAGCTTTCCCAGGGAAGAGAAACAGTTGCAAGTAGTTCTCCTCCAAAAACTAACTTCCAAATAGGAAGTGCCCATTATATGGGGGAGGTGGGGTCTCCCCACCTTCTTAATGGCTACAGGCTGGTTTAACAAAATAAAAGATGGAAGTTTGATCTCATAGGCAGAAAGTCTCTTGACGGACAGCAGGAAAACTGTTTACATAAACAGCCAGGTGGCCTGCTTGTGAGCACAGAAAAATGTTATGGCTAACTTCATAGACAACACAAGAGAAGGGAGAGAACAGCTCTTACCCTGACTTCTGCCTTAGCGACAGAGTCTGCTTATTTTGCAGAAATAAAACCAGCAGAAGGTCATAGCTCATGAAAGTAACAGATCATCATTAATAATGACAAAAATATACTGTAGATCAATTCTGAATTAACACACATTAAAGAGAAAGTTCAATCTGATTAATTAGTGTCCATTAATTCATAATAATTGTAAAAATATATAAGTGTCCATCTGTCTCCTTGAGGGCTTCAAGAAGGTGTAACCCTTAGAGTTTCAGAGAGATGTGGAGAGGTGTACTTGAAGGTCAAGACAAAGGCCTATATCACTACAGTCCCCCTTTTTGGAAGTCATCGCCTGTCCTTGGGGATGAGTTCCAACACGAAAGGATACCACCGAATGTCTCTGACCTCTATGTAATCCAGCAAGTGGAAAAAAAAAAAAGTTCAAAATTATACTCCCATAATGTTTTTGGAAATTCCATACTGTTCGTAGGTAATCCCATTGCGGCAAGCTTTTAATCCTTTGGAAAACATAGTCTGTTAACCCATGGAGAACTGAGTCTGTGATCCCTTGGAAAACAAAGTCTTATAATCCACAACGGTAAATCCACAACGATGGGGGTTATTGATTTCATCAGCAAGAATAGTTTTAATCAGCATGTAGAGGGGATCCCTCGATTGAAGCAGAGGAGGCGGGCCTTGGATGAAGGTTGAAGACCAACGTTGGATCAGCAGGTCCCCACATCGAAGGTTGCAGGCTGGATGGCTTCCAGTCGGTGCCACCCTGGTTCAATGTGTCATGCAATTATGTGGTTTTAGGTGGGCTTATGATTGGGATTCTACATTAAGCCTTACCTATATGCACCTGGTATGTAAGCTATCATGGATTAGATCAGCTAAAATTACCAATTAAGGGGTGGATCAATGCTGTAAAAATCAGAAATAGGGATCTATACCTATAGAAATGGGGAGGGCTTCTGTAACGAAGGCCTCTTCTTTCAAACTATTCCTCCATTCATTATTTAGTTTAGGTTAAACTAAAATACAAAAATGAAACTAGTTTGGTCTAAATGTCTGTTGTCTTTTAGACGAACGACGCAAGATTTGGTAATCCCTAAAAATTTTGAAGTCTATGGCGAGACTCATCAAAATGAATAGATCTAGAATAGAAACGATCGAATCGGTTCTACCTAAATGATTGGGAGATCAGTGTAGATTATAGTACCTTAAGTAGTATTAATCTACTATGACTCATCAAAGATTGAGATCTTTAACAAAATGAACAGCATGTTGGCATAGTTAAATCCATTTAAGTCTTCAACTTATCAACAATCAAAACCTCTTTTGGCTGGGAGTGTTCAGAAAACAATAACAACAAAAGTAGCAATCAAGCAACTAAAAACAACGTTTCACTACGTCAAACTCACTCTGGTCGTCAGATTCCACGTGTCACACACCAGAAATACAGTCTAAACTGATTAGTTTACTTACTAACCTGTGTTTGGACGACCTTATTTTCCCATGAAGTCTGTGAGTTTGTCAGATCCTCGTCATTTGCGGAGTCACTGAGCGCCTGAAAAGGTTTGATTTGATTTCGATGTACCCATTTAACAATTGGCCGTTTGCGACCTTTGCTGATTCTGATTCCGTAGACAACTGATGACACTTTGTCTGTTATCAAATGAGGTCCCGTCCACCTGGGCATTAGTTTGCGGGCGAGAGTACCGGTCCCGGACCCTCCTTTCCCGGCTGTGGGGGCGAAAGTATAGTACAAGACTCTGTCTCCCACTTGGAGTTCATCATGGGAAGCCTTCTGGTCATAGTACGCTTTGCGTCCCTCAGCAGACCTTTCCAGGTTTTGCTGGGCAAAAGCAAAAGTGTCTCGGAGGTGTACATTCAAGTCTTTCATGTATTGTTGAGTGGTGTAGGCCGTCGCCATGGTGGCGTCACCTGGTTGGTACAACAGGTGTAGAGGGAGAGTCATTTGTCGACCAGTCATCATCTCGAAGGGAGAGACGCCGGTTGATGTGTGTGGAGTGGCCCTAATGGCCATCAGGACTAAAGGGAGTTTCACGTCCCAGTCCTTGTGGTTTGCGGCTACGTATTTCTTCAAAATACTCACCACCGTTCTGTTTGCTCTCTCTACTTGTCCTGAAGATTGTGGGTGGTAGCCAATATGGAAATCAGCTTTGACGCCAAGCGTCTTCCACAGTTCTTTCATCACTTCACCTGTGAAGTGTGTACCTTGGTCTGAGTTCACCCTAAGGGGAAGTCCAAACCTGGAGAATACATGATTCACTAGCAAAATAGCAGTAGTTTGTGCTGTGTCATTAGGAGCTGGTAGGCATTCTACCCATTTGGTAAATGCACAGGTTACCGTGAGGAAATATTTGTTACCTCTAGAGCTCTTAGTGAGTGGCCCCACCCAGTCAAACTGGATGTCAGACCATGGAAATGAAATGCCTCTGCTTTGCAGTGGTGCTCTGTGGAGTGGTCTGGTAGGCTGAAACTGGGCGCAAATCAAGCACCCGTCAATGTAGTCCTTGACATCCTTTTTCATACCAGGCCAGTAGGCAATTTGTTTCAATGCCGTCAGCGTGGCTTTCTCTCCTTTGTGTCCTGCGGACGGGAGATCATGGGCATGAACTAACATCACCCCCCTGTGGCCATGGGGAACCACGAACACTGGTGAGGATGCTGGTCCATGGGCAAAAGTTAGGATGCCTTTGATCAGTTTCAGCTGCGAGCGCAGATGATAGAGTACCCTGAGGTCAGGATCAGAATCCAGCTCGTCTTTGGACAGAGTATTATTGTCAGGGTCAGCCAGATACAGCAACATGGACTTGATAGCAGGGTCCAACTTCTGCAGCCGGACGATGTCTGTGTCAGTCAGTGCAGGTCGTACCGAGACTGCGTTGTCGGCAGGTTTGGCTGCGGCCTGCGCACGTGTGACCGCCATAACCTCGACAGGAGGATGTATTGGCAGAGTCTTGACCAACCAGGAGGGGTCAAAGGACCACAGCTGACCTTTGTCGGCTCCTTCTTTGGCCAGAGAATCCGCAATGTCATTATAGTACTTGTCATCGCCTGGGACTCTTGAATGTCCTGGAACTTTTTTCCAGTACACCTGCATGTCGTGTAACGTCACCAAGTGATCACACGCCATGAAGAGCTCTTTGTGTTTGACCGCCTTCCTGTCGCTTGTGAGAAAACCGTTACGTTTCCACACAGCGAGATGACAGGCGAAGCTCAACCGAGCATAGTTCGAGTCAGTACAGATGACTAGTGTCTTGATGGAATGTTCCACAGCCAACTGGAGAGCTATTAGGATGCCCGCAATCTCAGCGTACTGAGAAGTCTGAGAGCCTAAGCTGTAACTGAAAGTGCTTGGCTGAAGGTCACGGAGGAGCACCCCTCCAACACCTGCCCTGCAGATGTTGTCGTTGCGGAATGCAGATCCATCCACGTACAATGTTGTCATACCCTTACAGATATTATCATCAAAGAAGTGGTGATTTGGATCCTCCGTCACCAAGGGCCTTTCCCTAGCAGGCGGCTGGGTGGCAGGCACATCGTTTGTGCATTCCTGGCAGATAGCCAAGTCAGTGCCCAAATGTGACTTCTTATTTTGACCATAGCGGATGTCTAGGTCAAAACTCTGAAGCGCCATGAGCCACGTTGCAACACGTGAGTTGGTAACCACGCCATCTCTGATGCGTTGGCTGTTCAGGAAAGTCACCGGCTGGTGGTGTGTTTCAACAATGATCTTCTGTCCCCCAATGTAGCTGGAGAAATGTCTTACTGCCCACACCGTGGTCAGTAAAGCTTTCTCACAGTCCGAGAATTTCAACTCGGGGCCTGCCATAGTCTTGCTGGCGTAGGCCACTACACGCTTGTCCCTGTCGTGTATTTGGTACAGACCTGCACTCATGCAATGAGCTGAAAAGCCCACTTCCAAGTGAAACTCCTTGTTATAGTCTGGATAGACCAGACATGGGGCTGACCTGATCCTGTCTATAAGAGCGTCCATCGCCTGCTGCTGTTTGTCAGTCCAGACAAACGGAACGTCTTTCTTCAGGAGAATAGTCAGCGGCTTAGCCAGGTCTGCATAGTTCTCTATGAATTGGTTCGAGTAATTACACACGCCAAGAAAACTTTGCAGTTCTTTGAGATTGGTTGGGACCTTGAGATTGTCAAGGCCTTGGGTACGAGTCAGTTGTGGTTGTACGCCGTCCGGACCTACAAGCAGGCCAACGTAGTCCACTTTGGATCTGCACCACTGGCATTTTGACAATGAAATCTTAGCACCAGCAGTTGTCAGTTGACCCAGAACGTGGTCGATCTCAGCCAAATGTGAACCCAGTGTCGGCTGCCTCAAAAGGACATCGTCCACGTAAATCAATGTCCCACGCTTGTGGGCGTCTGGACATGCTTTGTTCAAAAAGATGTTGAACTCTGCAGGCGAGTTAGCGTAGCCAAATGGACACCTGTTAAAGGTGTATTGACGACCACCAAAAGTGAAAGCAAGTTTGTACTGGTCCTCGTCACGCACGGGGATGGTCCAAAAACCAGAGGCGATGTCGAGGGTGGAAAAGTACTTACCATTGGTGACCTTGGGCAGTTCCTGTTGGAGCTGGGTCATGGGCCACCTGGATAAGGGAACTTGTTTGTTCAGCTTTCTGTAGTCAATGGTGAGTCTCCATTTACCATTTGGTTTTAACACCGGCCATATAGGCGCAGAGTAAGTGCTGTTACAGTATCTGATGATACCTTTTCCCAACAAGTCATCAATGATATCTCTGATAGGTTCATGAGCTGCCAGAGGAATCTTGTATTGTCTGACGAACGCAGGTGGAACGTCAAGTGGGGTTGGGATGCTTACTTTGTGGATCGTGGTCAATCCACAATCCATAGAGTCAGTCGAGAATGATTTCTCGTATTTTAAGAGAACTTTGCGAAGCTTGTCCCTTTCTTCATCAGTTTTCAGGGCGTCAGCCTGAGCTATCACCTGTTCAATCTGTGAAGCAACCGAGGTGGGCTCTTGTTCATCGGGGAGCTCCATTGAGACCCTTTCAGTGTCGTAAAACCTGTCTACAGGTAGGGCACTATAAGTTTGAAGGCCAAGACTTTTTCCACCGTTGAAACCGAACCTAATGACTGGGTCATGGCCGGACTCACTCGGGGAGAAGAGGGTTATGGCCTTTGTTGGTTTTGTGAACAAGACTCGCCCCGCGTGATGACGTGGAAACAAGTTTTCTGGGAGGCCTCCCAGAAATGGAACGCTAAGTTCAAAATCATGGAAATCAGTAGAGATCAACCATCCTATCCGCATGTTTCGTGGGATCAGTACCTCGTCTGTGCCTGTGTTACACACAGCAACAGACGTGGACCTACCGTCGAGGTCCACTTTGCATGTGCCCACCACGGACAGCCCTAAGTCGAGGAACGTAGGAGATGGTTGAAAACAAGCCTGCTGTCGGCTAATTACCTGACCTTTCACGATGTGAATTGTCACCATGTGGTTGTCAGTCCGAGGTGATACTGTGGTGTCATGACTGCTAGCAACCTGGCAGACCTCTGGTATTGTTTGTCCAGCCTTAAGATTTTCTGTAGTTAACACAGGAGAATCCTTCCTGGCTGTGTCCAACGACCACAGCACCTCATTGTTGACGTCTACCGAGACACCCAATCTTACCAAAACGTCAGAGCCCAAATAGGTTGCGTGCGGTAAGTTAGTGATCACTAAGAACGGGTGGACCAGTCTGCGTTGGTTCCAGGACAGTGACAAGCAAACGACTACTCTCGCGGTCATTTCCTCACAACTGTCGGGATCTAAAGAAAAACGGAAAGACTTCCTGAGCCGTATAAGACCCTCATGTTTATGAAACAAGGTTTCATAGAAAGCTCGGCTGATCGCAGACCTCTCCGACCAGGGGGACAACACAGCATCATCGGTATGGGATCCCTGGATCTCTACACCGTTCACTACCTGGGGCAGGTAATGTCCCGTGAGTGCCGAATGTATCAGCTCGCATAGGAGGTCCACCTGTGGTGTCTTTATCGTCTCACCTGCTGTCGAAGGTCCACATACCGGGCATGTGCTCTCGGATGGGCGTTCCCTCATGCCTTCCGCGGTACCCGCGGTTACACAGTCTGTATCACTCAGCGGAGGCAAAACAATCGGCAGTGGACTGCTCACTGTAGCCCACACCGTCCGATTACCATAATTAACAATCGCTTCAAAGCGATTGATAAAATCCTGGCCGACCAGAAATGGGATGGAGTTCACCGTAGACACATGTACCGGATGGTAAATTGTCGTCTCGCCAATCTGCATGTGAACCATGGCAATAGCTGTCATGGTTGTTCCCACTTCCGAGAGTCCCCGCAGCTCTATAGCACATTCCGTCAGGGGTATTTCTCTGTCAACACTCTTAGCGGCTGTTTTCAGCTCCTCGAACAGTGTGGGTGACATAATGGATATGTCGGCACCACCGTCCAGGAGGGCGTCCTGGGTGAGGACCCCTTCTAACGTGATTGACAGGTAAGCCTTCATAGCGGGCCCCTTTCTGTAAAGGTCGCACAGGAACCACATATCGCACGTAGGTTCATCCCGACGTTTTGTACGTCTACCACTGTCAGTGTCATGGTGAACCACTTGAACCGGCAGTGCAGTCACCGGCGTGTCAGTGAGACCAGTTTGTGACGAGTCACTGTCACTGGTCAGCGAGGTATCCCCCTTTATCTCTGACAAGGGGCTCTCCGGCTCTGTAACAATGATGTCAGGGCCACGGTCAATGTCATGTTGACTGACATGTGCTGGACTGTCAATGGTCTGACTGTCCACGCCCTGACTGACAGTATCATGCTGACCAATGTCTTGTTGACTGTCAGTAAAAGTGTCACCGTTTCCGTCTGCGTGCACCGAGTCACCATCAACGACAGCACCGTACAACGCATCAGGCTTCTTATCTTTGTTAGCAGCCTGCAAATTTCCTAACAACCGACGTATGACCTCGGTCTCTTCTGAACTCAGAGGTTTAGGATCAATTTTCTGGGGCTTGCGTTGCCCATCGCCCGTCTCGGGTACACTTTTCCGAGGTGTAGGCGGAGCAGCACCCTTGCGTGAGGGTCCCCTCTGGGAGCCCTTGTTGCGCGAGTCGACCTGCTGGCCGTACTTGCAACATTAGGACGTGCACCCCCCTTTTTATATCGCTGCCCACCCTCCTGACCAGACCTGAACCACCTTGGCTCATCAGTGGGGCGAACATCATCATTCCGAGGTGCCCGTAAGGCATCCCGCCTCGTCTCGCCGACATCAGAAGAAGGAGCAGATGCCCGCGCCCCTTCTAGCTCCAGTGGACGGAACAAGCCCCCCTCACTGTGAAATGCCTCCACAGGAGCCTTGCGTTTGCTGAATGCCTCAAAAACACGTACGGTATACTCCATCACTTCCGTGATGGTGTTCCTGTTGCCGTTGGCCATGATTTCAACCGACGAACCTATCTCAGGATGCAAGTTTTCGATGAAAAGACACTTAAAATGTCTCTCCTCTTCCATCCCAGGTTCGTTCCGATTACCAAAGTAAGCTTGGAAGAACCTTTTGTAAAAGACCTGTGGATGTTCGTTGCGACCTTGCTTGATCTTCATCGCGGCTTGGAAACCATCGATTCCCGCGCGAGGAGTGAATTTGGTGATAATAACATCACACAGACGCTTATAGTCGTTCCTTATGTCCTCCGGTTGACGTTCAATAAGATAATGCACCTCCCTGCTAGAGGTGAGATTGATTAGAGTGATCCTATCGGCAACCGTGACATTGGAGAAGCGATCTAGCTTCAACTCCAGGTTCTTCAGGTAGGCTTTGGTTTCGTTAGAACCCAAGTCCCCTGGTTCAAAGCGCTGAATGTATTTAGACAGCTTATGGAGTTGGTCTATTGACAGAGGCATCCGGTAATTCTTATCAAACACACCCGGGGCCCCAAATGGCATACCAGGCCAAGGGTAACCAGGAACCATCCACGGATACCCACCTCCGAATGGGGGTGGGTACTGAGGTGCGGACGGGTGTGAGGGAGGTGGAGGCCCAGGGGGGAGTGAGGGCAGACCAACAGGTGTGGGCGAGGCTGGTGGTGGTGGAGGCAGAGGGTCTTGAGGCACAGGAGGGAATGAGGGCGGATCAACAGGTGTGGGACCAACAGGTGTGGGAGAGGATGGTGGTGGTGGAAGCGGAGGTAGTGGAGGGGCGGAAGGCACATTGCCCAGTTTTGACATGAGCTCCACACACGCCCTCCTCTCCTTACTGAGTTTATCGGTAGTAGAGGCCAATTCAGACTTACAATCTGCTAATTGGGCACTCAGGCCATCATTTTGAACTTGTAGACCCGACAAACGTTGTTCGAACACAACCATCTCTTGTTCACATCTTGTCAGCTTCTGTTGAACTAGAGCCACACTCGCCTGTGACGCCTGCCAATACAGATTATAATTATCCCTCTCTGACTCGCACGTCTCCAACCTCCCCGCCACATCATCTTTTTCAGCTGTTAACACATTGCATTGTTGCTGCAATGCATCATTGTCTGCCAGAGCTTTGCTATAAACATCCTCCCTAGCACGAATGCTGTCCTCGTGTGAGTCTGTGAGTGACTGCAGCTGCAGTTTTAAAGACCCAACCTCCTGCACCGCAGCAGCCTGAATCTTATCACACCTGTCTGCAGCAGCCCGGCACGCCACGACTGCCTCATCCCGCACCTCCGAGAGCTCCCTCGAGAGCACCTCTCTTCTGACGACCTCAAAATCTAATTTGTCCTTCAGCAAAAGCGCAAACTTCGCCAGTCGTTCAGTGCCTTTTTGCTTTGTTTTATCTGACGCCGCACCGTCAGCCAAAACTTTTAAAGCACCCTCTACCTCTGCCTCAGTCAGATCTTTCAACTCCGCACCATAGGAGGTGATCGGAGCAGTGAGAAGCTCTAACGCTTTGTCCACACAATCCATGGACACCGTACGTTCACGACGCACAGTGTCAAAATCAGCTGTTGAGGTATCAGGAGCCTCATCTGCAGATGTCGCCATCTTATCTGGAAATTCGTGAAACACAAATTTAAATGAAGCCACCGTATAGAGCAAGGCCTACCAGTTTGTTATTCCAACTAACCCTGTACTTAAAATAAACAGGAGGGCCAGTGAGCAGCCGCTCAGTAACCTCCAAGATGTGAAACTTCACAAAAATCAGTGATCAACAATAAATTGTCAACCCATGAGATGACCATCAAGGCTGGCTATTTTTGTGTGATTTATTGCGAAAAACCAAAACAACAGATGCCCCCTGTGTGTTATTTTAAACCTGGAGTTTAAAAACAGGGACAGAGAGCTAGTTTTGCACAGAATTGATGATAAAAGTGTCAGATTTTATCAAAAACAGACATGTCTGTATTAAATCTGCGTGACTGTTCTGCCATCAACATCTGATTTTATGTGAAAATCAAAATAAAAAGTGTGCTGTGAGTACAATATTACAAATTGTACGGATCAAAAACAGCAAATCAGAAAGCCCAGAGCCCTGACGTGACAAAACTCTAGTATCCCCTTTCTCACCAAAATGAAATTATGTGAGGAAAATCGGTTGGACTGTGACACATTTTAAACTGCGTTTAAAAGAAAATAAGGTCGGTCCTCATAAAACCGGCAAAATCGGTGTCACGTGACCTGGTCACATGGCGATCGGCAGTCTCAGAGCAACCGACTCAATCCACCCATTAAAATCTCAAAAACACCGCGTTTAAACAGTCTTTTTAATGACAGTAATGGACAAACAAGCACGGAAACTCGTCTGGGACAAGCAGCTGTGAAGTGAAAGTTGACGAGGAGCGGGCTTCACCCACTGCGCAAGCGTCAACACTTACAGCGTAATCGACCAATCACAGCGAAGACAGAACTGTAGTTCTAAAACCCAAGTGTTCATGGGAAATTGTGTCTTCCAAACCTAACGCCACCCACTAGTGACGTGCCGTTCGAGCGGTGTGTTCACGGACCTGCGGTCGGTCGAACAAAAGCGTGGAACGGTCTTTTCAACATTCTAAAACAGTCATAAATATCGCAAAACACCGCGGTAAAGCCAGTCTTCGACGATATCACGTGCATAGAACTCAACAACACAAATAAACCGTCAGAAATGTGTGCAAAAATGAACCTGACAACCAGAGTCTACAGAAACCGACGTTCTTGAACGCGACACACAATGGACCAATCACAGCGTTTTAAGCAGCCATCTTGTCTCTCGGTACCGTTTAGCATTTCGACCCAAGGTACTGGACTCTCTTCCACAAAATAAGCGTATTTTTACACCGCAGAGAACACTGTCAATGAGCTAAAACACAACCAGGCTAACCCCCGCCTTCCAAAGAAGGCAGCGCTACTGTGTACAACAGCGGACTTTACGTCAAACGGAACCGGAATACATCCGGTCCTTGCGGAGTGGGTTTTCCCGAACCTCGGCAACACACGTTGTAACAGAAAAAGGCACTTAATGGAGCAGCATATGTGTGAAACAGACCTTCAACAATAAATCGCAGATGTAATAGAATGAAACAGGATCGTGACACGGCGGTCACAACAATGAAAAATGCATGCAGCTTCGCGACACGTAATGAAACGTCTCACAAACACAGACACAACACTTATCACTCACCCGCTCCAAGCATACGTTCAAATGTGAATGAAAAAATAATTCTAACGGGAAAATAATCCAGACAATGCCACGATTAGCAACTCCCGGACACTCACCAGCCAAAACTATTCCTATAAGCCCAAAACCAGGATGCAAAACTAAGCCAACACGTTATGAGCACGTAGGCTACAAAAACAACTTATCAATTTAATCTTTCAGAAGACCAGTACGCGGCCACCAATATGTAAAGGAATAAGGTGGGGTAAGGTATTTAAACACTTACTGGACCACCATTATTGTAGAGATATAGGACTTTCTGGTCAGTTTACTGACTTACCTATATCTTTAGATGCGCAAGTCTGAACAGACTTTAATCTGCACAAACTTGCCACCAATTCACGGGGTCTCAACTTTTTCAGAATAAATCAATAAATCTGTGATGTGATTAGCCAGAAATGTAATTTCACGCTTAGACTTCAATTTATGTTGGTCTACCAGAAAATAGACCTTTTATTGAAACTATCACAAAAATTACATTAAACATTTGTATCGATATTAGCTCTGATTTAATAACTACGTTGACAAGAATTCAAATTAAAACAAACAGACAGTTGGACCTTTCTGTTGGCACATTACTTAAAGTTTACCATGATGAAAACAAACATAAGGAGGAGTTTAAGGAGGAAAGATAAAAGATTGAAATGAAATGGTTGAATCTTATCTTGAGATGTTAACCAGAGATAGCACCCTCTGCTCGGTTTCGGCTGGACGTCCGTCCCGTGATGAAACACTTTTACCTTCGTGAAGATGATCCTGTCTCGACTCCGGTAAATTAGTCAAGCCAGACGTGCATGCTGCTGCGTTTTACAGGCGACCACTTTCATCTTGCCACGGTCTCGAGACCGTCTGCGTCGGCCTCCCAGAGTGATGCCCAGCTCTGGTTTTGTTCAAGATAACTTCAGAAAGAGTGTCACCTCTTGGAGCTCTGACACTCAAAGGGGTTCACAGCTGACGTGCTGTTTGAACCTTTGCTGAAGACGTGGGTCGAGTTGGCACAATGACCGGGCGTCTCCAGCTTTCTCCAGGGAGAGAAACCAGTTGGCAGTTAGTTCTCTTCCAAAAACTCTAAAGCCAAAAATGCAGGAAGTGCCCTTTAAGAAGGGGGTGTGACTTAGTCACATACTTCCTGCTGATTGGCTGTCCATCACTAGAGAAGGAGTGACTTTGCAAGTGAGTGACAGATGATAGGGTAGACAAAACATAGAAAACATAAGTGAGAAGATGCAGGTGCATGTGATTTGTTTTGAGAACAGATTCATTGTTTTTAGAAAGGACGGGAGACCGAAAGCAAGCTATGTCTAGCACTTTTCCTTTGAAACAAAAACAGTTCAAACAAATACGAAGGATTGTTCATTCAACCTTAGACATTCTGCATAGAGCAGACAGTTCAAAGCACGATCATTCTGAGATGTTCTCTTAACTTTGTCATATTTAAAATATACCATCTTAGTAAAATCATCATTGAAATGACAAAAATACTGTTTGATCAATTCTGAATTAACACACATTAAAGAGAAAGTTCAATCTGATTAATTAGTGTCCATTAATTCATAATAATTGTACAAAATATAAGTGTCCATTTGTCTCCTTGAGGGCCTCAAGAAGGTGTAACACTGAGAGTTCCAGAGAGATGCAGAGAGGCCCACATCCCATACGGACATGAGGGTGCTGTATCCCTACACGATCATGGCAGGACTTTACATGAATAACACGGTAAAAACAATTATTTGTTTTTAAATTTATAGCAAAGATGGGTCTTCAGCTGAACGTGTCCTTAATAAAATCACGTACTGCTCAAAACTGCAGGATTTTAAAAAGTAGGATCGCCACGATCGCCACGAGCAACGCGCGCGGGCGGCTTTATGTCTTTAAAATGTAGCTCAATGAACAGATATAAAATATATTTCATAGCTGACTTTATAGTACGAGGGCTCCTGAGCTCAACCACGCTTTAATATTGTCACGTAGTGGTCAAATCTGTTGCATTTAAAGTAGGTTCGCTTTGACTTCTTCCAAACCTGTGCTTGCACAACGAAAATAAATTATAAAAATTCGAATTTTATTTCAAATAACTCCAACAGGATACAGTCAGTATATGAACATGTTGTGATCACACTATATTTTTTTGAAAAATATCTGCCATGTGGTTTTTGATATAATTGATGATATGTGATACAAAGTACAAGGGAGAAAAATAATGGAGCTAGCTTGACACATTTATGTCTATAAAACATTGAATTTTATTTCAAATAACTCCAACAGGATACAGTCAGTATATGAACATGTTGTGATCACACTATATTTTTTTGAAAAATATCTGCCGTGTGGTTTTTGATATAATTGATGATATGTGATACAAAGTACAAGGGAGAAAAATAATGGAGCTAGCTTGACACATTTATGTCTATAAAACATTGAATTTTATTTCAAATAACTCCAACAGGATACAGTCAGTATATGAACATGTTGTGATCACACTATATTTTTTTGAAAAATATCTGCCATGTGGTTTTTGATATAATTGATGATATGTGATACAAAGTACAAGGGAGAAAAATAATGGAGCTAGCTTGACACATTTATGTCTATAAAACATTGAATTTTATTTCAAATAACTCCAACAGGATACAGTCAGTATATGAACATGTTGTGATTACACTGTGTTGTTTAAAAAAAAAAACAGTTTCTGGACTAAATTAATCACATTTTTCTTTTACAGTCAACAGAAGAAAATCACCAGAATTCAACAACCTGTGTCATCTTCTGGAGGAAGACGTGAGACACCAGATGGAAATTTGTTACTTCTGTTTGTCACTTCAAACTTTTCCTATTAAACGTTATATTTTCTTAAGTGGTGTCCTCGAACATTCAATTTCCTAAACTTATTTTATAATGTGAAGTGTGTATTGTGTTTAAATCCATACTGGAAGTTAAGAGAACTTTCCATTTGCATTTGACCTTTAAAGAATCATAAGATAAAGATTATTAGAATCTGCTCAACTGTTATTACGTTATAAATTATTTGGTTCTAGGATGAAGTCATACAAAAAAAGTCAAAAATTAAAAGTGGCCAAAGTCCTTTGGACAGTTTAAAGTTAAAGAATTCACAGACCATCCATCTACCCATCTACCATCTACCACCCAGCAGCAACTTTACCAGGGAAACTCTGGCAGTTTCAAAGATCACAGTGTGATGTTTTAAATCAACTTTATTTATAAAGCACATTTTAAAAACCACAGGGTCAACCAAAGTGCTGTACAATAACATAAAAGACAAGTTAATTAAAAACTATAAAAAGCATACAAAAATAAATACATATACCAGTCTTACTGCAGGTGTGTTAACATGCCATAAAAGATAAGATCACGTGTTAAAAGCCAAGGAATAAATGTGTGTTTTTAAATAAGATTTAAAAAGTTTTGAGGACTGTCAGCAGCAACTGCTCAGCTGATCTGAGATCGGGGAGGGCAGGAAGGTTGAAGCAGCTCAGACAAATATGGTTTTGCAACTTTATCAAGCACCTTGTGCATAACTAAATAATAAAATATGTTTTAATACATCTTTATTGTAAAAATACTAAATTGGAAAATACATGGGTTTAAAGAAGGCAACAAGGTAGGATTATGAATTGGGTTTAAAGATTACAGCTCATGAGGTACTCATTATAGCATGACATCTCTTTCACAACATTCTGTCAAAGCCTTTATTGTGTTCTTCTTCTAGTGGTGGCTACTAGTAAATAGCTTGAGGGAACACTACTGCCACCATGTGGTAAGACGAGTAGGATTCTGGACCCCGCCCACAGAAGGGGTACAAAAAAGCTGTGGAAACAGAATATAGATGTGACCCGACCCGAACTGAGCCGATCTGAGCCGATCCAACCCGAGCCGAGCCGAGCGGTGGAAAAGAGGCATTAGTGACCTCCTCAGCTGTCCCCCTGCCTTCCTAAC
>JBBPBX010017637.1:33531-43780 GCA_038048925.1 Garcialebias charrua | reverse complement strand
GTGTGTGTGTGTAATACACACACAAGGATTTTTAATGATTTAACATCAGGATACTAGACCATGACAACCAGTTAAAGCATTTTTTTCATTCATATACATTTAAAAAAATGTCTATAAATAAAATAAATAAGAGAAAACTTGTTCTGAGGGAGGAAAGAGACAAAGTGCAATAATCTCAGCACCTTCCTGTTGGTTGTGTTTGAGTAAAATCTAGATGAAGACATTACAACAAGCTGCAGGTTACGAACTTGGTGTAAAAGCTTCACTAATACGCTGTGTACATGTATATTTTAGGGTCTTTATTATCTCCTGGTAGTAGCTGAGAGTCATCCCCAAAACGAGTGTGATGTACAGTAATGTATCATGTTCAAGGTTGACTAAACCAGCTACGACTCAAGATGATTTTAGTCAAAAACTCTGAAATAAAAGCCAGAGTCATACTTTGTAGCATTTTTTATAATCATTATGACAAAATATTTACTGTAACAATCATAACTTAGTCTTTAGATAAATTCTATAGTAAATCCTGGCCAGAAAAAGTGTCCATTAAACTTAAAATCTGCAGGTACGTGTATAGGGCTCATAATAACACATTACCTTTAAATAATAATAATAATGAATTCAATTTATACCGCACTTTTCAGTAAAAATCTCAAAAGTGCTAGAACAAATAAAACAAGTGATAAAATCAAGTAAAATCAATAATAATATCAACTAAGATTAAAGACAGAATCATGTGGAGGTTGAATAGGCCTGCTTAAAAAATAAATAAATAAAACAAGTGGTAAAATCAATAATAATATCAACCAAGATCAAAGATAAAATCATGTGGAGGCAGAATAGGCTTGCTTAAAAAGAAAAGTCTTAAAATATCCAAAGAAATTTTATAAAAAGACAAAGTTATTACAATCTCAAAGGGACAGAGATATTCATCAAACCACAATTCAGAACCAGCTTGAAGGGACGGTCTACCTTCTACGGTTGACAGTAGTGTTTGAACTGAGTGAGGGATTGAGAGTGACCGGCAGATATATTTGTAAATTGTCTGCATAGATGAAAAGACAGATTATGGCAAGCAATGATTGGTCCTAATGGCAGCATGTGAAGAGAAAAGAGAATGATCCCAGAATGGATCCCTGTGGCACGTCAGAGGGATTGATGAGGAGGACAGATCACCTATCATGACAGAAAATGTTCTGTCTGTTAAGTAAGATCTGAACCACTCAAGCACAACTCCCTGGAGGCCAACCTGCTGGGACAAACGGGTGATTATTACCTGATGGTCTACGGTGTCAAAAGCTGCTGAGAGGTCCAACAGTTTTTTTTTGCATCCAGGGACAGAAGAATGTCATTCTGTACTTTGAGCAGTGCAGATTCAGTGCTGTGATGGGATCTGAAGCCAGACTGTTTTTTTTTTTTTCAAACAGGTTGTTGTGCTCTAGAAAAGACTGAAGTTGAATAAAAACAATCTTTTCTAGGACCTTTGATAAAAATGATAAATGGGAAATTGGCCTGAAATTAGAGAGAGCTGTAGGATCTAGGCCTGGTTTTTTGAGAAGAGGTCTGACCACAGCATGTTTAAAAGCAGATGGCACATAACCTGAACTTAGACAGCTGTTAATAAATGTCAAAAGACAAGGACCAATGAAATTGAGGGGCTGTTTGAACATTTTAGAGGGAATAATGTCCAGAGTACAGTTTGTTGGTTTCATCTGCTGAACCACCTTGACGAGGTGAGGCAGTGAAACCAGGTCGAACTGGTCAAGAACAGCAGAGGTTATTGCAGACGCACATGATTGGACAGCGTTGGATGGGCTGACAATGTTCTGCTTGATAGAGTCAATTTTGTTGACAAAGTACAGTAACTCAAAAAATCATCACATGTAGACTGTGGCAGTTTTCAGAACATTGACAGAAGGATTAAGGATCAATGATGCTACCTGTGTAAAATAAAGGGTCAATGAAAACAAAGTTTAAAATAGAAACCCTCACATCATTAGGCCGTGGTTGTGGGTGTGACCTGCACGACAGACCAGCTCCAGCTTTTGTCCAGGTTCCTGTAGTCCTGCAGTTTTCAAGCTGAAATGAAAAAGCATCATGAACTTTACAGTTCATAACCTGTACACATGAAGGTGTCTCACCTTGTGACTGACAATAAAACATGTACATTTATGAACACTAATGGACTTATAATGATGCACCTACTCTTTGAAGGTGAACTGATGCTACCACACCATCTGTCAGTCAGACAATCTGATCAGTTTGATCAAAATCCTCCAGTTTAAATCCTCACTGCACATCAATCCTCCTCAGATACTTCCACCTCTTCTTCACATCTTTTGCTTTGGAAAACCTTCAACATGAAAACGGGACATTTGGGAGTGTCTACACAAAAACATTGTACTAAGTTGGTCAATCTTATTTTCTTCCTATATTTTTTATTTCTTAGAACTTAAACAAAACCCCAGTTTTGATGCATATCTGTTGATAATGATAATGAACCAAAGCTACTGAAATTGTCAGTAGCTTGTTTGAAAAATATTCCTGTCATCAAATCTCAGTGAGCATCGTTGCTGCTGAACACCGGTGTTACACTGAACAGAATGTCAGCTGCTGGACATAAATACACAGTAAAAAAAAATCTGTAAAAAAACCGGAAAATGTCCTGGTAATTTTCTGCCAGTACATTCTCCGTTTTTTTACAGATATTTCCGTAAACCCTAAAACGGATTTTTCCCGTAATTTAACAGTTTTTTTAATGTATAATTTACATAAATTTCTGTTAATCTAGGGTGCCAGGTAAATGGAGTCCTCTTTCGCGCTTCTTCTCAAAGGTTCTTGTTCCCAGGGTGCTTTGCGCGAAAAAAAAAATGGAGAAACCCCTGTAAAAAATGATAACGGAAAATTCCTTCACACTTCACAATTACCTGTATTTTTACTGATTCTTTTTACAGTGTACAGTAATATTTTACAATAATAATCATCATTTTATTTAAAAGCGCCTTTCAGGACACCCAAGGACACTTAACAAACCAATACAGTTCAAACATTATCAGCGACAAATTGAAATATAAAATACATAAAGATTATAAAATGCAAAATAATAAAAATACATTTAGTAAAGTTAATGATAAGCTAGTCTAAAGAGATGTGTTTTCAGGGCTGTCTTGAACAGAGAAAGGGAGGTGGTGTTTCGAAGGTCTGGCGGTAGAGCGTTCCAGAGGTGAGGGGCAGAGCAGGTGAAGGCCCTGCTCCCCATGGTGGAGAGGCGGGCAGAGGGTACATGGAGATGTAGCGAAGAGGAGGATCTGAGAGAGCGTGATGGGATGGAGATTTGTAGGAGGTCAGATAGATAAGGAGGGGCAAGGTTGTGGATAGATTTGAACGTGAGGAGTAGAATTTTGAAGATGATGCGTGATTTAACCGGGAGCCAGTGGAGCTGCTGCAGGACAGGAGTGATGTGGTTATAGTAGGAGGTTTGAGTGATGACACGGGCAGCTGAGTTCTGGACCATCTGTAACTTGTGGAGAGATTTGTTGGGGAGGCCGTAGAGAAGGGAGTTGCAGTAATCGATACGGGAAGTCACAAGACTGTGCACCAGGATGGCTGTGGAGCGGGGTGTGAGAGAAGGACGGAGACGGTTAATATTACGGAGGTGGAAATAGGCAGACCGAGTAATATTGTTGATGTGTGAAGTGAAGGAGAGAGTGGTGTCGAGGATGACACCGAGGCTCTTGACCTGAGGGGAGGGGGATAGCAGAGAGTTGTTAAGGGGGACGAGAAGATGTTCTGATTTTGAAATAGAGTTTTTGGTACCAACAAGAATGATTTCTGTTTTGTTGCTGTTTAGTTGAAGGAAATTGTTAGAAAACCAGTGATTTAGCTCATTGAGACAGTCGGTGAGGATGGAGGGTGGGTGGGTGGAGTTAGGTTTTGATGACAAGTAGAGCTGTGTGTCATCAGCATAACAGTGGAAATGGACGCCGTATTTGCGGAAGATGTGACCTAGAGGAAGGAGGTAAATGATGAAGAGGAGGGGTCCGAGGACAGAGCCTTGGGGGACACCCGTGGAGACAGGGGAAGACTGGGAACGGAAGGATTTAAGCTGAATGAATTGAGTGCGGTCAGAGAGATAGGAGGTGAACCAGTCTAACGGGGTACCTGAGATGCCAATGGAGGTTAGTCTGTTGAGGAGGATAGAATGACAGATGGTGTCGAAGGCAGAACTTAGATCAAGAAGAATGAGGATGGACAGAAGACCAGAGTCAGCAGCAAGAAGAAGGTCGTTAGTAATTTTTACTAGAGCTGTTTCGGTGCTATGGTGGGGGCGAAAACCAGATTGAAACTCTTCATAAATGTTGTTGTTGGACAGGTGAGAGTGAAGTTGACTAGCAACAGTTTTTTCAAGGATCTTGGAGATGAAGGGCAGATTGGAGATCGGACGAAGATTACTGAAGTTGGTGAAGTCAAGACCTGGTTTCTTGATGATGGGGGTGATGGCAGCAGATTTGAAGGCTGTGGGAACAATGCCAGAGGTTAGGGAGGAGTGGATGATATTAGTGATGATAGGGAGCAGAGACGGGAGACAGGATTTAACAAGAACTGTGGGAAATGGGTCAAGTTGACAGGATGAGGACTTGGACTTGCTGATAATGTCAGTAATGTCATCAGCAGAGGGGAGGGAGAAGACAGAGAAAGGGAGGGAGGGAGGGAGTTCAACATGGATGCTGGGGGCAGTATTTGGTCCAAGGTGTTTATGAATTGAAATAATCTTTTCATTGAAATATGACATCAGGGAGTTGCAAAATTCTGTGGAAACCATGTGAGAGGGTAGAGAGTTAGGAGATGAGACAGAACGGTGAAGGAGAGAGAACAATGTCTTTGAATTACCAACATTGGAACTGATGATGTCAGAGAAGTAGCTGGATTTGGCTTGAGAAATACTGTTCTTGTAATGGATGAGGTGGTTTGCATAAAGTTCCTTGTGAATTGTGAGACCAGATTTTTTTTATAAAGACGCTCTAGCCGCCAACCTTTGATTTTCAGGGAGCGGAGTGCTGGAGTGAACCAGGGTGCAGAGTTGGAAGAGGAAACAGTCCGAGTTTTCAGGGGAGCAACTGAGTTAAGGATGTTGGTTAGGCTAATGTGACAAGATCATCTGGGTTGGAGGAGTTGAAAGTGGAGAGGGTATTATATGAGATAAAAGAATGTCATGGTTGATATTCTTGAAATTACGGAAGGAAAGAATGTGTTGAGGTTTATCTGAGGAAAATTTAAGATTAACATTGAATGAAATCA
The DNA here is from genome assembly GCA_038048925.1 of Garcialebias charrua. Taxonomy (NCBI): domain Eukaryota; kingdom Metazoa; phylum Chordata; class Actinopteri; order Cyprinodontiformes; family Rivulidae; genus Garcialebias; species Garcialebias charrua. The sequence continues at coordinate 38,482 of JBBPBX010017637.1, read as the reverse complement.
AAGTCAAAAAGTCAAAGTCAACTTTATTGTCAGAACTGCAATATGTACAGGACATACAAGGTGTGTCCCAATCCGACGGCTGCATGGGTCTAAGGCCGCATTTGAAGGCCGCTGACGTCACAGCGATGCGCCAAGGCCTGTCCCAATTCGAAGACTGCTTCAATGCGGCCGACGAATGCGGCCTTCTTTTCCCCGAATTTGAAGGACGGGTCCGGTGGATCCTTCCAGACGGAGGCTATCCCAAAATGCATTGCGTTTACTCTGCGCGTGCGCATTGAGGGAACATTTTGGATGAACGTAATGGCGGACGAAGCGACAGAATACACTTTTAAATGTAAGTTATGTTAAAATGTGGGATTAAAAAATTAAAAGCCTAAAGCGGTTATGATTTATGACATAAATGATTAAAGCGGATGTTAGTCATTTGCGTAGATATTTTTTATATCTTTTGTCAGCTCGTACAGTGGGTCCCGTCGTATTATCGCTGCTAAGCTAATTTTATTCTTCTGTTTTTTAGGGAGCAAGGAGCAGACCGAGCTTTTATTAAGCTTCGGAATAATAACAGCCACCTTTTTACGGGGGCTAAACATTCTGCAGCTGTGGCGTGGAGGTACAAGATTCATCTTATGCTTCTGAGTACAGTTTCATTAACCCTATACTGTACTGTACTGTACATAACCTGCAACCTCTTGTGTCGTGCTGTGAAAACTGTTTTTCATTGTGGGTTTAAGACATTATTTTCCATGTTTCCCCTCTTCATTCATTTTATGTTGATGTTATTAGGGTAATTTTGGAGAAGATGTGCCTGCAGGATAAAGTAACTCCTCTGCAGGCTAAAAAGAAATTGGACAATTTAAAGAAGAAATACAAAGTATGTACATGTGTAATGAATTATATAATTTGTACGTGCTCTGTTGATACAAACCAGATTCTAAAAAAGTTGGGACACTAAACAAATTGTGAATAAAAACTGAATGCAATGATGTGGAGGTGCCAACATCTAATATTTTATTCAGAATAGATCACAGATCTAAAGTTTAAACTGAGAGAATTTATCATTTTAAATGAAAAATATGTTGTTTCAAAATTTCATGGCGTCAACAAATCCCAAAAAAGTTGCGACAAGTCCTGAACATAGTTCTCTGCATTAATGGTGCCTTTCCAGACATGCAAGCTGCCCATGCCACAAGCGCTCATGCAACCCCATACCATCAGTGAGGCAGGCTTCTGAACGGAGCGTTGATTGGTGTTCCAGCCACTTATTGCTACTTGTCCCAACTTTTTTGGGATTTGATGACAATGTGAAATTTTGAATCAACATATTTTTCCTTTAAAATGTTACATTTACTTAGATTAAACTTTTGATCTGTCATCTATGTTATGTTATGCATAAAATATTGACATTTGCCATCCCCACATCATAAAATTAAGTTTTTATTCACAATTTGTTTAGTGTCCTATCTTTTTTGGAATCTGGTATGTACATGTAAACTTTAAAAAAAATGTTTGTTGCTCTTTTTGCCAACTGTGATATCTTATTTCCTCTGTTCAGGACTGCAAATATCCAGGGTCAGGGGAAGGAGTGAGTGGGAAGCCCACTGCTGCGACGTGGCCCTGGTTTGTCCTCATGGATGAGGCGTTAGGACAGAGACCTTGCATTGCACCTCCTGTCCTAATTTCCTCCATCCGTGAGGACAATCCAGGTCCAAGCACAGCAGTGGGTGACCAGGACGACAGGGCTGAGGAGGAGGAAAGAACGGAACAGAGACAAGGAAGAAAGAGGAAGAAGAACAGAGAGGATGAGTTAATGGACTTAATCAGAGAAGATATGAAGCTGCAGAGGGAGGCAGAAGAGAGAAGGTTGAATGAAAGTAGGGAGATGATGGAAAGATTATTTAGTATTCTAGAAAAAAATGCAAATACCGGTAAATAAATTACCGGTATATTTATGAGTTTGAAAAATGTGTTGGTCTTTGTTTTGTTCTAATTTTGAAAAAATAAATTGATTACAAAAACTAGTTGTCTATAATTCATTTTATTAACAGTAAGTTAATTCAAAACAACAAAAAGTTCTGTGGCTGCCAGCTCTGCAAACCCACGGGACACCACCTGCAGGTCCTCTGGGTTTTTAGGCAGGTGGATGACACCATGATGGACAGCAGAACGAGGCGTCCCAAACACTCCTGACTGAGACCACCTGCAGGATGCTCCACCTGCCAGCCAGAAAACAGTTGTCGCCCCCAACCATGTCATGAATCCAGGTCCAGGAGATGAAGCAACACCTCCAGAGACTCCCTGCATCATCACAAGTCCAGTCTAGGATCGTCTTGGTTAAAGTAACGGTCCAGGACTGGGATATTCAGGTTAATACTCCAGTACAAGTGTCTGGTTCAGGACATGTAGAGAACAACAAAACATTTAGTTTAATAAATCTTAAAGTAATAATGAGGCTTAATCTACTGATGCTCAATGAAAACGCAATTTTATTAATAAAATAGATGAAAGACCCTGTTTTTAACTTTTTTTTTTACAACCCCTTTATGTAGTAATGGATTTTATACAATAAAATATTGGAAAATGTTATGCTGTATTCTAAATTTCAAATAAGTTATTTATTTAAAATTTTAAATAAAATATAAATAATATTCTAGTATATTGTTTTATTAAATTATTAGTAAATAAGATAGATTTTTGATTTATTTATTATACACAAGTTAACATTTATTTATTATGCACAAGTTAACAAAGTTAATACTGACAATGAAATTATCCATGAAACTACAGTTTATAGCCAAAAAAAAAGTAAGTTGGATATATCTGTCAGCAGAAGTTATAAAACATGCCACCAGCAGTGATAAAGTTCTGTATTTCCTCTAGAATTAAAAAAAGCAGTAAAAACAACAGCATTTCAAGCTCCTTTCTTCCTTAGGCTGAGCGCTGTCACGGTTGCTAGGCAACATGACGTACTCCGACGTAACCGTGAAGGCTAGACCTGTCCCAATTCAAAAGAAATTCACAGCCGCGGACTTCCGGTCTACCTGATGTTTGAAGGACCCGGCCTCCGTGTACTGGGTAGGCCGGGTCCTTGGTAGTATGCAGCCGTCGGATTGAGACATACGTACACAGTATTGAAATTGCGTTTCTCTCAGTCCCTCGGTGCAACAGTAACCATCTAAACACTAAACACTAAAACATTTAATAAACATAAGCATAAAATAGTAAAAGTGTAACACTGTCCTGAGTTTTTTCATAGTAGTATAAAAGTATGAAAATTTACACCAACACTGAAATCATCAGGTGATCAGTAAATGGAAGTTCATCAGAAGAAGAGGAGAAAGTCCAGAGCAGCAGAGTAAGTCCAGTGTGTGGCCCATCTTGTGTGTTGGAAAGTTGATGACCCTGACAATTCATTCACAAAATACTAATGTGGCAAGATGTCCTGCAGACTTTGAACGCACCACACGGGTGCTGGATGTGATTGGGTCTGGGGCTGGCTTCCTGTATAAAACGGGCCCAGCTCTCAGGGTTGACACACGTCATCCGCCTTCCGGCGGCGGTTGCTGGCTGTGTCGCACTAGCGGGTGCATGGTCGCGATGATCTACTGTTCTCGCAACCATAATTACAAGCTTCCTGTTTCCCTCTCCTGCTAGAGGTGGAACTCGGTGGGGAGTAAAGCGCCAGTTTTCTTCTTTTCCCTTACATGTTCAGCTTTTAATTCTAAATATTTATTGTTTTAGTCCCCTGCTGTTTGTCCTTGGCGACCGTCTGCCTTCTGTCTGTCCGTGGTCGTGTGTTTGCGGTCTGGATGGTCCCGACTGGTTCTGCTCCCCATCCGGGTCGTCCCTCGCCTGCATGCCGGCTGGTCCTGGGACTGTTTGGTGCTCGCTGTCTGGACGGCGTGGGGTGGGCTACGTCACGCGTCCTGCGGGCTGAGCTGAGCCGATTGATGCCAGCTCAACTAATCACACAGGTGTCGTCTGAGAGGCGTCTCTTCTGGTGCAGCAGATTACACCAGGGCGGACTCTGGACTACTGCTGCCTGACTGATCATCTCTCAGGCGGTAACTCTGGTGTATGATTTTGTGTGTGAGGTTGCCCTGTTTTTAGAGTATTGCACTGAATTGCACTTTTATTGTTGTTTGGAGCCATAATTGTCTTTTTAACGTGTGTATGTACTTAACTCCCTTTTTTTAAATTAAACAAATTGTGCAATTTATTGGTGTCTGTGTGAACTTGTCTCATGCCTCATCTGCAACGGGTCTATGTGCCTTAAGGGTAGCTTTTAGTAAAGTTTTTAACCAAATTCACTTTCTTTTATTAAAAATAGATTATTTATTTTTTAAACTAAAGTTCCCTATTTTTATTTTTATCCATACCCGTCCGGCTACACTAACTATAATATTTTCATCTCACATGTGTGTTATCCCCCGAGACCTGACGTCAACAACAGTCCGTCGATTTGAACAGAAATAAGCTGCACAGTGCTGAAACATCTTCTGCTTTAACCAAGAAGGACGACCTCTCCAAGATGGCGGCCGCTGGACATAAACACTACAGTGATATTGTATTGACAAAATACAAACAATAATATTTTCATCTTCCTTGTGAAAAGTTATCCCCCGAGACCTGACGTCAACAGTCGGTCGACTTGAACAGAAATAAGCTGCACAGTGCTGAAACATCTTCTGCTTTAACCAAATAAGAAGGACCTTTCCAAGATGGCGGCCATAATTCCTGCGCCGCAGCTCTCTCGTCTGAGTACAAATGTCCACACTTGAGATTGTTTCTTTTTATGTTTATTCTAAAAGAACAATACAAAGACAGTTTCATCAGATACAAGAATACAAGTAGGATAAAATGAAGGGAGAAAGAAGATGAAATCTTATTATATCTGCCCCTTATTTCACAGTTTGTTCAACCAATGATAACCTTCAAACTACATCACAAAATA
>JBBPBX010017637.1:6927-20750 GCA_038048925.1 Garcialebias charrua | reverse complement strand
CTTCTTCCTCCGTTCACTCGATGACTGAAATGAATGAATTCAGGTCCTACCTGGCTGCGCGAGGTTTTAAATATTTCCTGGTGGGCTGTGGGCTGCAGGAAAAGCGCTCCCTGTTTTTATTTTTATTTCTTAGAAGTTTTTATTAACATATGTTTATGTTTATTAAATTTGTTCATTTTTTTACAAAAGAAACAATACAAGACAATCCCATAAATGATAATGTACAAAATATAAAAAAACATTATATATAAAACTTTATATTAACATATAAAGTTAGAAAGACCGCAGCGGCTGCAGCCAAGCTAACCGCTGCTCATCTGGAGCAGAGCCAGCGGCTTGTCCAACTCGAGCTGTCAATCATTTCAGTAGGCGTGTCAGCAAGTGACCAATCAGCGACTAAAGTTTGTCCTGCTTCGCGCGCAGCTGATCAAATTACAACAAGGATTTTGAGCGAAAACGCGAGCATTTAACATGAGAACGAAAGCAGAGCTGTGCCAGCGAACGCGTGCGCACAGAATGCGCGCGTAGAGGGGCGTAAAGCCAGGACGCTGAGGTCTACGGGAGCCTTAATAATGTAAAACAATACAGCGGAACAACAGCAGCCTGAACAGGTCTGTGGTGAGCAGATGGGTATGAATGAATACAGCAGCATGAGGTAATCAGCAGCATAGATAAGTATCATATCACCAGTTAAAGTGGCATTACAGTGATTTATTAAAGTCATAATGTAAATAAACAAAGTTTTACTATCTGTTACCTTTTAAATTTGTTTATTTTATTGCATTGAATCATAAATGCAATGAACAGAACCCAAACACAGAACCCCTCCCCTCCTGTAAAAAAATATATTATTATTATATGAAGTCATTGATGGGCCGGATTGAAGTTACCCGCAGGCCATTTCCAGCCCGTGGGCCACCACTTGAATAGCCCTGGTCTAGTGGTTCTACACTTAATGCTCCTCAATCTCCTGCCTGAGGGGAGTGGGGCAAAAAGTGTGTGTGCTGGGTGAGTGGGGTCCTTCATGATGCAGGTGGCCCTCTTCCTGCATCTGGAGGTGTAGATGTCTGTGATGGTGGGAGCCTGATGCCAACAGACTTCTGTGCAGCCTCCATGCCACACGTTGATGCTGGAGCACAGGATGCTCTCCACTGCACACCTGTAGAAGGAGGTGAGGACTGGGCTACTCAGACCAGCTCGTCTCAGCCGTCTGAGGAAGTAGAGTCTCTGATGAACTTTCTTGATCAGGCTGGCAATGTTGTTGCTCCAGCTGAGGTTGTCATTCAGGTGCACACCCAAGTTCTTGTAGCTGGAGACCACTTCCACCGCAGATCCTCCTGTGTTCAGGGGGTTAGGTGTGTTTGTTCCGTCTGAAATCCACGACCATCTCCTTCGTCTTCTTCACATTGATCTGAAGCTTGTTCGTCCTGCACCAGCTCTCCAGCACAACTTGTTGTTTGCGATGCAAATATCTGTTGAAGGTGGCAACTGAACAAGCCCTGTTTGTAGAAATGTAGTTTAATTATGGCCAGACTGAGGAGTTTATAGCTTGTGTGTGTAGGTCAGGACTAAAGTGGATTAAATCTGGAAAAACTATCCTAATCTCAAATTATTATAATTTTTTTATTCATTCAACCTTTATTTATGCAGGTTAGTTTCACTGAGCTGTGAGGACTCATTTACAAGAGAGACCTGTTCCAGACAGAATATATACAGTACAGACAACAATAACAATAAACAATGACAACAATAAACTACAGAAAAAATGCAGTTAAAATAAGAGTACTGTGTAGAACGATCGGCCCCGATTTCCTTAATTTGGGGAGATCGGTGATCGGCCGATCTTTAAATGAGAAGCCGATTTTATCCACCGATCGCATCTGCCTCAGCAAAGGTTGTAAAATCCTGAAAATTTAGGGTGCATTTTGACCTTTTAACACCTGAAAATCGGTATCGGCCAAAATCTGAATCGACAGGTCAGATTTTCTAGAAATCGGTGATCGGCCAGAAAATTGAAATCGGTGCACCCCTATTATTAACTTCTTATTTTTATATTTGAATGTTTCTGTTCAGTGCTCCGAGACGACTTCTGTTGTGACTTGGCACTATAGAAATAAACTGAGTTGAACTTAAATGAATTCTGGTTGGAATAGAAAGCAAGCTGGTCTGCACAGGCTTGTGTTTGTGACCTACGGTAAACTGCCCACAATCAATGCTGCATCATCATCAGTACTTTGAGAGTAACAAGTTATTTGTCCATAAGTCAGAGTCGGAGTACTTTTTTATTAAACCATACATAGTTGCCTTTTTGAGGCAGTTTGGGTTCTGTGCCTTTTGCTCTCGTCTCTTTTTAGAACATTACGAGTTTCTCTTCAGTTGTGAACAGGTTGTTTGTTGCAGCCTCGTCATTCTCTTCTAAACAATTTGAGAAAAGTTTTAATTTGGCTCTCTTGAAACTTTTGCACCTGATCCACCATGACTTCTGTGAACCTCTGTAATGTGTGTTTTTTATCCCACTGAGTGTTTATTTATTTGTTTACAGTGGTTTGTGTTGTGAATCTTGATAAGTTGTGTTTGGTTGTTTTTGATGCAGCAGCAGCTCCAGGCTCACCAGCTGTCTCAGCTTCAGGGCCTGGCCTTGCCCATGACCCCCCTGCCTCTGGGCCTGAGCCAGCAGACCCTCCCTGCCGTCACCACCTCCTCCGGTCTCTTCTCACTCTCCTCCCTGCTGGCCTCCCAAGCCCAGCTGGCTAAGGAGGAGAAGGCTTCTCGAGAAGGCGTCGACAGCCACCGCGAGGAAGATGGAGACAAGTCTGATTAGATGGTGTGTCCCCCACTCAGCTCTTTGATCACAGAGAACTGAATCCTCCAGATCTGACCTCCTCTTTGGCCCCACAGCCTCTCCTCTGGTCTCCAACTCTTTTATCTAATCCAACACAGGTTTCTGTCTCCCAACACAGCTTCAGACCTCTAACCAGTCCCAGTGCTAGGAGAACTTTACCACTCTGGTCTCTTCATCTTTACAATTTGAGAAAAGTTTTAATTTGTCTCTCTTTTAGATCTGATTTCTTTTTTTATATATTTTTTTCGGTTTAGGACACATTTTTTCAGTTTCTTCCTGATTTTTTAAAATCTCTTTAAATTGTTTTGTTTCTGTATTTTTCGTCTAAACCATCCTCCCACTTTCCCTACTCTTGTTTTTTTTTTTATGTGTGTGTGTGTGTGCAAAGGTTCTTGTTTGGGGGGACTGATCTGAAACTGTCTGCATCATTTTCATGGTGTTAAACAGGCAAAAACCTTTCAAATGTATTGGACACAAAACAATTCAAACCTCAGTCTCACACTGACCAACCATATTGATATTTTTCACTTTTCCAATTGCATGCGTGGATTCTGAGCTAATTGTGGATTGGGAGTTTTGATTAGGATTGTTAACAGATCAAAAGATAAATTTATGTCCAGTACAATAAAAGCTCACCTGTTGACAGAGTTTGTCATTTAATTCAAATTTTAGAGGGACAAAGACAAAAATTAACCTTTTTACAGCTGATGAATCCGCCTTTTCAGCTGATTTCAGATTTTTCGGTGTACAGAAGAATCCACCAAACGTCCTAACTGAGAAGCATCAATAGTCAAACCTGTGGTAGCACAACCTGCAACAAAACAACCACTCTCCCACACACTTTTCCATCTTTCACGTTCACTATTGTGGAAATTTGCAGGTTGAGATTTGTGAGGGCAGTGAGTATCTTTGAATCCTCAAACAGTGCAGTTTTCAGCAAAACAAGGACAAAGCAGAAACGGCATACAAGCTATGTTACACGCGAATGTCATATTCATCCACTCAGCAGGAACAAACTTAAAACACGGGCTCTGGACTAAAGGTATTTATCTCTGCATGTGGCCGGTCCAAGCCTCTCTGTGGAAAAGCTTTGGATTCTGTTGCTCTTGAAATAGTCTGCTATATCCCAGCATTAAAAACTGTAAAGTCACATTTAAAAACTCTGCATTATGAGTTCACACCTTTCATGTTCTAATACAAGTGGTTTATTCCTTGCATGCAAGGCGGAGAAGGAAAACTCAAATTCTGAATAGTTTTCATGTAAAATGCACCATGGAGGAAACACAGACTGTACAGCTCCCAGAAGAAACAACTCGTTTTACAACGACACCTCTAGTCCAGTTGAAGTTTGGTGAAACTGTGCATAAACTGTATGAAAACAGTTCAGGGCTTCTTATCTGCCTGACAGCGTAATTGTATAAGTTGTCATAATGTGTAGGTCCCCAAGTATTATTGGCAGACAAAAGAAAATTATTTCTACCAGCTCATAAAATAGCATCACAAATGGATAATTTTTGCTTAAACTTTTATTTAAAAAATAAAAAAAATCAATTAAACAATATTGGAGGAGCATCTTTTGTTTAGTTCTCTATATCAATTTTTTTCGTATTAAATGCAGTGAAGTTTTAATTCCAGCTGTCAGGCGAGCTGAAGGCAGCACAGATGTTACAAAACCAACCAACCGCTCAGTTCGTGGAGCAGCGTAAGCTCTGACCAGGTAACGAAAGTCAAATCTGTGTGCACCGTTGGTGCGCTGCAGTTCACCTGAATCACAGCTGACTTTAATAAATGTTTATTTCTGAGAGTTGAGGTGCAGTTGTACAAAAAATGTGTAAACATTTCGCATGGATTTCTAGAAAACATGGTCCTGTTGGATCCCGTGGATGGACTTTTTTTTTTTTTATAGCTGAGCTGTAATCACACTTCCCATCCTCTCCTCTAGAGAGCGAGAGGTTTCCCTTCGTGTAGCTTGTTCAGGTTGAAAAGTCCAAGTACTTGACGTGCTTTTTTTTTTCTTCTTTTTTTTTTGGTAAGATGACAAAGCACAGATTTGTGGCGGTTTGATACATTACTAGTAGAAACTAAATACACGAGGGGACTTCAGAGTTGAACCGTTCTTTTCTGAGGGTAAGCTCTTAGTAAAGCCTGCCGTTGTGTATCTGTATACGTGGCAAATTGTGTATAAACAGCTGTACAGGTGTGGCCAGTGACGATGGAAGGCCGATTTCATGACAACTAAACTAACTCCTGCTTGTGAACTAAGCTTGCTAAGCGCATAGCGTTTGTGTCTGCAGTAGCTTCACGCTGCACTTGTCTCAGTGAAACGCAGACTGTGTAGACACAAACACATCAGTGCATGTCTGCAGCAAACAGACACTGGTTTCTTTCTAGCAGAAACTTTGTTTTGTTTTAGCTAGATGTTTTGTGATCAATGCACTTGATTCCTCCCCCACACCTTTTTTAAAATTTTGTTCTAAACAGTACTGAATATAAACAGCTGAGCTGACATTATAAACAAAGGAAGCTGTAAGTAGATGGAGGAGCTCGCCTCTCTGTACACTTCTACATAATAAGCTTTATGTGTACATGTATATGGCTGCATCTCTTGTCTTTCCTGGATGATTCTTGTTTGTGTTACAAATCTGACATGACACCAGGGAGAAACTAACCCTTAAAAAACTTTTAAATCCTTTTCATCTGTACCCTAACCCTCCCCCCACCCCTTAACCCCTCTCCCATCCTTGCTGTCCAACGCCCCCGCCCTCATAGCTTGAAGCATTGTAAGCGTTTTGAGCTTTGTCCTTTTTTTTATACTTATTTTGTGTATAATGTAAAACAAAAAGTGTGTGCTTTGGCAGAAAAAAAAAAAGTTTTGTGTCTGAAATCATAGCTTCGTTTAAACAACAAAAAAAGCAGTGCAACAAAAATTTACTATAAATGATATGAAATGTTCTGCAGTAAGGAAGGACTTCTTGTGCCTTACAAATAAAATCAATCAAATCGTGAAAACCTTCTCTGCGTTATGTTATTTACACATCTTCAGACGGCCTTTGAATTGGTTCACCTAAATGTAGCTTGGTGAGTAACATTTGTGTACAATTTCATGTAGAGCCTGACCGATATATCGATATGGATGATATTTTAGGTCGATGTAAGCGTATGGGGACATATTGTATCAGTGATAATTAGCCCATTATGCACCGATATAAACACTTATGGTGTAGAGGCAGGGCTGCCGACTTGGGACCCGAAGGACACAGGTTCAAAACCCCGGCCACTACACACCTTGGGGTGTCTATGAGTGCACACCTATTTCCCCAGCTCCCCGGGTGCTTTCTATGGCTGCTCACTGCACCACCTGGTGGTGGTTGGGTTAAATGCAGAGACGAATTTCGTCTTGTATGGGAAACGTACACAGATGACAAAAATGTGACATTTATTTATTAATTTTCACCCCTAAAATTCTGGGAATGAACTGTCCTTACTTGCAAACGGTGTAATTGTAGAATGTATCCAGCAGAGGGCGCATGCAGACTACTTTTAAGTCTTGACTACACAGCCGAGAGGAGAAGCAAGGAGCAGGTGTAGCATCTTTTGCTGAGCAGAGCATGGTAAGTTTATTGTAAATGATCTGTAAAATAAATGGAATCGACAAAATAAAATTCTCTTCAACCTGCTTGTCATTAGCTGCGTTCCTCTCAAGTTAGCAAGCTAAGGTTTAGATAACCTAGCATTGGAAATTGCCTTTTAAAACTTAAAAACAATAAATCAAATGTCGTGGTCAATATACAGTACTGTATCTCAGTGTTGGTAACATCTGTCGTCCTCAATGAAATGCGTTGTCTCAAATCTTCTCTCCAAAGAAAAAAGATCTGAGTCAGCTGCTGTTCTACTAAATAGATCTTCATACATGACTGACAATGACCAGAGAAGGATGGAACATCCTTCTCTGGTCTCTAAACTATGTTTAGTTTATAGTTTTGGAAAACACTTGAAAAATTCTTATTTTTGTAACGAGCGTTAAAACAGGTTTAAAAGTAGCTGTTAAGATTCCTGGGTGTAGACAAAGCTAAAACATTTTCAGACAATGTATCAATTATCGGCATTAGCCGATCCCCGGCCAATATCAGTATCGACGATAGCCAAAATGTACATTTGGCCAGGCTCTAGTTTCATGTTATTGCTTTCACGTGTACAAGTCAGTTTGTTTGCATAATATCTCGTGAACAAGTTGACAGATGTTCTGATGACAAAAGTCATTGGATGTACAGGTGTGTTTTAAAAAATAAAAATAAATCAATATTGTGAAAGTTCAATATTTTTTGTCAGTCACTTCAGAAAGTGAACACCATAGATTCAATATTTCAAGCATTTCTTGTAATTTTGATGATTGTGGGTTACAAATAAAAAACATTCAGGATCTCAGAATATTAGAATTACTGTATATGCTGGTGAAGATTCTCAGTCATCCAGGACATGATAAAATCAAAAAAAGGTGTTCAATACAGAAACAACTGGACTTTATTTGTAACAGAAGACGTTTCCGCTTCTCATCCGAGAAGCTTTCTCAATAGACCTTTTACCAGTTGACGTCATCGCGCATGCGCACTCGCATTTTTCGAGAATTTACCGGAACCTGGGGCTAACGCAGCCACACTACTGGAGTGTTTTCATTACTGCCAATGGTCGCGATGTGGAAATATGACTTATTATTCTGACGCTTGGATATACAGGTTGTTGAAAACTACACAAGAGTTAACTCACCTTGCTGGACATTCGCAAAACGCCTGAAGGATTTCCCGATTTTCCATCAGCGCACACAATCACCTCTCGTATCCGTGGCACAATGTTCAGGCATTTTGACCAGTGGTTGTCCACTATTTTAAGAAACCAAGCTTCTAAATTACAACTCGCCATCTTTACAAAGCTCCTCGGCTCCTTCCTACTAACCCCAACATCCGGTTTCGATTCGGCGAGGCATTTTGCCGTCCAATCAGAATGTTCGTTTCAGGCGTGCTTTGCGTGATGACGTCAACTGGTAAAAGGTCTATTCAAAGAGCAGAGAGTAACTGTGTTTCCATCTATTTTCATTTCGAATTTTGAACTAATTTTTGAAATCTCGCAAAAATGTAAATACAAATTAATGCGTATCAGAAGTGTTTCCATTAACTGGCTTGAAGCGCATCATTACGTCAGCGTCATTACGTCAGACGTCAGCGTCATTACGTCAGACGTCAGCGTTACGCATGTCTACAGTAAACAGGAAGTAGCGGTTGAAAACAGAACCCGACCACACATCTCGTCAAAATGGAGAGAATATTTCAGGTATGTGTTGCTATCGGGCAAGTTGTATTTATTCTGTCATGCCAACTAGTTTTAGCGATGTTACATGTTGTCCGGAGCGGAAACAGCTGATCAGTCACATGACGTGAATGTTCGCTACGGCAGAAATGAGTCGGCAAATCTGTTTCCATCTGTCGTTTTGCGCATCAGCTCTCTTTCGAAACCCCCAAAAACCACCTCAAGCGAGCGTATCAACTTTTGAGCGAATTAGAGGAAGTTAACTCGAATTTTGCCATTTCCATTCAGCTTTTCTGATGCGATGCTTCAAAATGCGCATCTAGAAACCTTGATGGAAACACGGCTAATGAGTGAGCAAGGTTTTAAAGGGCTGAGATAAGATACAACATACCTATGTAAATTGACAAATCACACCACACCTTAACAGTAGGGGTTTCTTAAAGTCTTTGTTGGTCTAATTCACAGACGAGGCTCCTCTGTTCCCATCAGGTGTGAAAATCGTCTGGGAATCAGTCCTAAAGCTGCATTATATGTTTTTGAAAGTTGGAATCTGAGACCTCCTCCTCTGTTAGAGAAGGTTTCTCCCTCTTAAAGGTGCAGTCTGCAGTTTCTGTAGAACGCAGCACTTGGAAAAATTTTCAACAGGGAAAGCATTCTGATCCCTCCCCCTCAGAGCCATATATGGCTCTGCTCCCCCTTGCTCTGCTGAAATTCAAATTCAAGCTGTTTTTATTGGCTGGTTAAAGGCGAGTCACTGTGGCTTTTTAGAAATGCTTTTAGTAACACCTGGAGAAGCAAGGGGACTATAATTTTTTCAGAGATTACTTTGTCTAACATCAGTCTGTCAGGAGATAGTGACAGAGTGAAGAAATATGTTAAAAATATATTTTTAGAAAACTTAGACTGCACTGCAGAAACTGCAGACTGCACCTTTAATATAAACCGCTTCCTTCACACCCCTCTCAAACCATCTGTGTTCTCGGTCCAAAATGTGCACATTCTGGTCCTCAAATGAGTGTCCCTTGTCTGTGAGGTGGAGGTGAACAGCTGAGTTTTGTCCAGAGGAGGAGGCTCTCTTGTGTTGGGACATTCGTCTGTGAAGTGGCTGTTTAGTTTCCCCAATGTAGAGGTCTGGACAGTCCTCGCTGCACTGGACCACATAAACTACACCACTCTGTTTGTGTGTGGGTGTTTTGTCCTTAGGGTGGACCAGCCGCTGTCTGAGAGTCCTGCTGGGTTTGAAATGTACTGGGATGTTGTGTTTGTTGAAAATCCTTCTGAAATTCTCTGATACTCCAGCCACATAAGGGATGACGATGTTTTTTCGTCTGTTCTCCTTTTTCTGTTCATTAGTGTGTTTTGTAGATTTCCTTGCTGACTTGACAAAAGCCCAGTTTTGATGTGTTTGTTCCTTTTTCTTCCCTTCTGTCTTCGTGGGGATGGGTTCGGCCCGATGCTGTAAAGTTCTGATGACGGAGAGTTTGTGTTCCAGTGGATGGTGAGAGTCAAACAGAAGATAAGAAACACCTACTGTTAAGGTGTGAGGTGTGATTTGTCAATTTACATAGGTATTTTGTATCTTAGCTCAGCCCTTTAAAACCTTGCTCACTCACTCTCTGCTATTTCAATTGAGAAAGCTCCTCGGACGAGAAGCGAAAAGTCTGAAAGGAGCTTACAAGGCCCTCCCCCACATCGGTGCTTCTGATCATATCTGTGTTATGCTAAAGCCAGCATACAGGCCACTGGTGAAAGTCACAAAACCAGTTCGCAAGCAGATACGAGTGTGGCCAGAGGGGTCTTCAGAGGCACTCCAGGACTGTTTTGACACCACAGATTGGAGTATGTTCAAAGAAGCTGCTACCACAAACAACAACACATGTCTCCAGGAGTACTCAGACACTGTATGTTCATACATCACCAAGTGCATTGATGATGTAACCAACCTCAAAACCATCACTGTTCGGGCAAATCAGAAGCCATGGCTGACAGCAGAGGTTTACAGACTCCTGAGAGCCAGGAATGCTGCCTTCACAGCGGGAGATCAGGTGGGCCTGAGGACAGCCAGAAACAACCTGGCCCGGGGCATCAGGAAGGCCAAGAAGCAGTATTCCAGGAAAATAGCTCACCGCTTCAAGGACAGCAAGGATACACGGAGTCTGTGGCAGGGAATACAGACAATCACAAACTACAAACCATCCCCACAGACCTGTGACAGCACAACCTCTACACTGAATGAACTGAATGACTTCTTTGCTCGGTTTGAGGCAAGTAACAGCACACCTGCACAAAAACTCACCCCCTCTCCTGATGACCAGGTGCTGGCGTGAGGCGATCATTCATCAAGATCAACGCCCGGAAAGCTTCTGGTCCTGACAACATACCTGGTCGTGTGCTGAAGGACTGTGCAGGAGAACTTGCAGCGGTCTTCACGGACATCTTTAACATCTCACTGAGTCAGGCCATCGTCCCCACCTGTTTCAAAGCCACCACCATCATCCCTGTCCCAAAGAAGGCAACGCCCTCCTGCCTCAATGACTATCGTCCAGTAGCACTCACCCCCATCCTGATGAAGTGCTTCGAACGGCTAGTCATGAAAAGCATCACATCTGTCCTCCCTGCCTCCCTGGATCCCTTCCAATTTGCATATCGGCCTAATCGCTCAACCGACGATGCCATCTCCTCTGCCCTCCACACAGCTCTCACACATCTGGACACGAAAGACTCCTATGTCAGAATGCTGTTCATCGACTTCAGCTCGGCATTCAACACCATCATCCCCCAACAGCTCATCCTTAAACTGGACAGTCTGGGGCTGAACACCTCAATGTGTAACTGGCTGCTAGACTTCCTGACCGGGAGACCACAGGCAGTACGGGTCGGGAATAACACATCCAGCACCATCACATTGAATACAGGAGCCCCACAAGGATGTGTGCTGAGCCCCCTTCTATTCACCCTGCTAACACACGACTGCACACCATCATACAGCTCCAACCACTTCATCAAGTTTGCAGACGACACAACAGTGGTGGGTCTCATCAGCAACAACGATGAGACGGACTACAGGAACGAGGTGAGCCGCCTGGCCTTGTGGTGCGGACACAACAATCTCACTCTCAACGTGGAGAAGACAAAGGAGATTGTTGTGGACTTCAGGAAGAGGGATGCCCAACATGCCCCTCTGACCATCAACAGCACCACAGTGGAGAGAGTGGACAGCACCAAGTTCCTGGGAGTGCACGTCTCAGAGGACCTGTCCTGGAGCAGGAACACTGCATCACTGGCCAAGAAGGCTCACCAGCGCCTCTACTTTCTCCGCAAGCTGAAAAGGGCTGGAGCTCCAACCCCCATCATGTGCACCTTCTACAGGGGTGCCATAGAAAGTGTCCTGACCAGCTGCATCACGGTGTGGTTTGGTGCATGTACTGCATCCTGCCGCAAGAGCCTCCAGCGCATCGTGAGAGCAGCTGAGAAGATTGTCGGCACCTCCTTCCCCTCACTACAGGACTTACACAGCAACCGCCTCACTCGGAAAGCCCTCTGCATGGCAGGTGATCCCACACACCCACTACACAGCTGCTTCAGCCTGTTGCCTTCAGGGAGGAGACTGAGGAGTCTCCAGGCTCGAACCAGCAGACTAAATGACAGCTCTGTTCATCAGGCAGTCAGGATGCTAAACTCTCTGCCTGCTCTGCCCTCCCTCCCACTTGTACTGCCTTAATCACAAAAAACTTTCACACACCACCACACAACACAAAGATTTTAACACTGGACTCTGTGTCATCAAAACGGGTTATTCACTCAACTCACGGTCATGTGCTCATTCAGTTTGCACTACTTCTTATATTTGCACTAATGTTTGTATTACATTACTGCCTATAGTCATACTACTGTTTACATTCACTGTTTACATTTATTACTACTGTTTTCATTCAATACTACTGTTTACATTTATTACTACTGTTTACATTTACACTACTTTTTATATCTACACTACTGCTGATATATATATATATATATATATATATATATATATATATATTTACTAGCCTTATTGCATATGCCACTTTACCTCTATACCAATATCAACTACCTCATACATATACTGTCTACATAAACTTCATATCAAAAAGGCGTTCAATACAAGATCAACTGGACTTTATTTGATGCAGAAAACGTTTCGACTCCTATCCAGGAGGCTTTTTCAATTCCATGAACAAACTGTGCGAAGTTTGGAGTTATAACAGAACCACGCACCATCATATGTAAATTGCAAGCTGAGGTAACACATACTGTACATGTAAATTGACAGATCACACCTTAACAGTAGGGGGTTCCCTTGAGGTCTCTGACAGAAGACACAACACTGTATGTAAATTGACAAAAAACAACTCCCAACCAACAAACAGAGGCTTCTCAAAGAAATTTGTTAGTCTAATTTACAGACAAGACACCTCTGTTCCCATCCGGTGTAAAACGTTTCGGAATCAGTCCCAAAACTGAGTTATAAGTCTTGGAAAGCTGAAATCTCAGACCTCCTCCTCTGTTAAGAGAAGGTTTTTCTCTCTTAACATAAACAGCTTCCTTCACACCTCTCTCAAACCATCTGTGCTCTCGGTCCAAAATTTGCACATTCTGGTCCTCAAATGAGTGACCCTTGTCCGTGAGGTGGAGGTGAACAGCTGAGTTTTGTCCAGAGGAGGTTGCTCTCCTGTGTTGGGACATTCTTTTGTGGATGGGCTGCTTAGTTTCTCCAATGTAACGGTCTGGGCAGTCCTCGCTGCACTGGACTGCGTAAACCACACCACTCTGTTTGTGTGTCGGGGTTCTGTCCTTAGGGTGGACCAGCCTCTGTCTGAGAGTCCTGCTGGGTTTGAAATGTAAACGTAAATGTTTTGAAATTGAAAAATGGAAATTGTTGGTTTGGGAGGTGTTTTTTGTCAATTTACATACAGTGTTGTGTCTTCTGTCAGAGACCTCAAGGGAACCCCCTACTGTTAAGGTGTGATCTGTCAATTTACATGTATGTGTTACCTCAGCTTGCAATTTACATATGATGGTGCGTGGTTCTGTTATAACTCCAAACTTCGCACAGTTTGTTCATGGAATTGAAAAAGCCTCCTGGATAGGAGTCAAAACGTTTTCTGCAACAAATAAAGTCCAGTTGATCTTGTATCGAACGCCTTTTTGATTTTATCATGTCCTGGACGACTGAGAATCTTCACCAGCATAAACTTCATATGCTGCTTTGTCACTCTATTACAAATGTCAATGCCAGAACTTTCATTTTATTTTATAGATATACTTTTTACACTTTTATACTACTATGCAAAAAACTCAGGACAGTATTACACTTTTGTTATTTCATTTTATGCTTATGTTTATTAAATGTTTAGTGTTGGTGTAACTTTTCATACTTTCATACTACTACTATGCAAAAACTACTATGCAAAAACTCAGGACAGTATTACACTTTTATTATTTCATTTTATGCTTATGTTTATTAAATGTTTTTTAGTGTTTAAATGTTTACTGTTGCACCGAGGGACAGAGAGAAATGCAATTTCAATCCTGTGTATGTCCTGTACATATTGCAGTTTTGACAATAAAGTTGACTTTGACTTTGACTTTTAATACACCTTATTGTATTATATTATATTATATTATATTGTATTATCAT
>JBBPBX010017636.1:16207-35747 GCA_038048925.1 Garcialebias charrua | reverse complement strand
GCATGTCTCCAAACACTTGAACCTCTACATGTCTGCCAACAACACACAGCGAGACATTTTGAAAACTTGCTAGTTCTTCAAAGACCAAATCAAACAGTCCTCTGAGCGTACCTGGGATCCTCTACGAACTTCTCAATAAGCATGACGTCATCATTGAAGGACTTCCTGGCTTCACGTCTCGCTGACTCCAGCTGTTCGATGAAGTCCGAGTCTGACCGGGCGATACGCATTCCCTAAAACACGCAAGGTTCAAATCAAGCTCGTGGAAGTTATGCTATCAAAGTTATTTCAGTTCTTCTCTGCGTCCTTTCACCTTCCCTCCTCCTCCACGGACTGCCTTGATCATCACAGGATAACCAATCTTTGCAGCCTCTGCCTGCAGCCTCTCGTTGGTTTGGTCCTCTCCATGGTAACCACCTGTGATTGGCACCCCAGCAGCTGACATGATGTGTTTGGATGTGCTGAGACAAGAAAAAAAAAATTGCATTATAACTTTTGGAAAAAAATGTCTACAGTTGCAAAGACGCTCAGTCCTCATCAGAAAAACTCAAAAATATGTGTTTCAGGAAGGTGGGTCACCTCTTGATGCCCATGTCTCGGATGGCTGAAGAAGGCGGTCCGATGAAGATGATTCCTTCCTGTTTACAAGCTTCTGCAAACTCTGTTTTCTGACAGGAAGCCATAACCAGGATGGACTGCCTGTAAACACAAACGTGTAACGTTTAATGAAGCGAAAGGTGGAAATTATTATTTTTTTAAAGATGGAGGATGAAACGTTCTTTATGACTTTAAGGAGAAAAAGTGGCCTGAGTGTCGTGTTCCTCACATGGGACCCTGACTGACCTCCTGGCCACTTCTAAAACTTTCTCCATGGATAGGCAACTCTGTTGGGAAGGAGAAGGCCCGATGTGGTAGGCCTCATCTGCCTACACATGAAGCAGAAGAACAGTTTAAGATCACCACGCCTCATTCTGTTCTGCAAAGAAGACAGAGATGAATGAGAATATTTGATTAAGTGTCTTACCATGGCCACATGCATGTGTCTGTCTGTTTCTGGCTCCGCACGCTAGCAGTCCGAGCTAGGTAGCTCGGACCGCTAGCTAGCTAAAATATCGGCACAGCTAGTAAAGCCGTTGGTAAATTCTGCGGTTGACTGTATGCCCCAAAATAATCGTTCAAAGTTTGTCACGGGTTTATTAACTAAGGTGATTTACAAAACTTTACTTACTGTTGTTGTAGTTGCTAGCCCGCGCAAAGCCTAGAAGATAGACGATCCACATCACGCATGCGCACACCTTTCTTCTTCTTCTTCTGTGAGGTTTTGTGGCAGTTTACATTCTTCCGGTGTATTACCGCCATCTAGTGCGCACACCGTTAACCATACAAAAAAAAAAGGAAAAAAAAAAGTTCCGAAAAGATGCCGGGAGAAAATAAAAAGGGTTGAAGAACTCATAACATTAGATTCATAGTTGAGGTTTCAACATTGAATCACTATTCATGTGTCAACACTTTTCCAACGGTTAATTAATCAACATTGATTGGATGTTGGAACAAGGTTATTTTTCAACTAACATATTCCAGCAAAATCTTTTTGTCACGTTTGTGAAAAATAATGTTGATAATACATACAACTCAAAACTGGTTTATATTTCAAAGGTGAATCCATGGTGAGTTAACAACACCATTTCAATGGTTTGGTGTTCAACGTTGTTTTGATGTTGAATGAATGTTTTTTCTTAAACTGACGCTATTTCAACCATATTTAAACGTTTAAAGTCGGTCGAATGCCAGCTGGGAATAATCTTCAACCAACTTTTTCCAACAATCAGGTTAAACAATAATATTCTTCAACCAACAGTACAAAATGACTAACTCTTTCTAATTTTCTAACTAACAGTACAAAATGACTAACTCTTTCTAATTTTCTAACTAACAGTACAAAATGACTAACTCTTTCTAATTTTCTAACTAATACAATACACATTACGTTATTTCACATATATTTTTTAACACATTTGTTTTGATCATTTTTTTAAATGTAAACATTGACTTGGCATTTTTAACTACATTCTCCAAGCCATTCCATAATCTAATTCCCTGGATTGAGGTAGAACGTCCCTTCAAACTGGTTCTGAATTGTGGTTTTACAAACAACTCTGTTCCCTTAAGATTATAACAACTTTGTCTTTTAACAAAGTGCATTTGGATATTTAAAGGTAATGCATTATTTTGAGCTCTATACATAACTGATAAAATATTATAGTCTACCAAATCATGGAACTTCAATAATTTTAGTTGATAAAATAATGTACTTGATGGATGACGGTAATGCTTTCTAGTGATAATTCTTACAGCTCTTTTCTGTAATACAAAAATAGGCTTTGTGATTGTTTTACACGCTTTCCCCCAAACATCAATACAATAGATTAAGTGTGGAACAATGATTGTGAAAAAATAAACCAGTACTAGACTGCAGAAGTATTGTTTATAACTCAGCTTCAGATACAACTTTAGAAAATTAAACATCATTCAAATCAGCCATTAAGAATGATTACAGGCACCTTTACACATACAGGATGGAGATGAGTAGAAATGGGAGAACCAGCACTGAACACCAGAATGGACCAGTTGGCTCTAAACTACTGGACAAATGTAAAAGGTCCTGAACAGAAGCATCCGACACAAGAAGTGTTCAAACCATACTGGGAAAAGACAAGAACCATTTCAAAAGCTTTGGTTGGACCATAAATCAGAAAACTACAGAAATTCACATCAATAATATTAATGTGAGCCCAACAGAACCAGAACCAGTCATACAACCATGGATACTCACAGACCCAATAGTAGATCTGAAATTAATAGGAATAAATACTTACATTCCAATACAGTTATAGAATACATTCATCAATAATATGGATTCATTAAATGAAATAGATTTAAAAAAACTGAGTCGTATCAAGCTTTGGTTCCGGTGAGCAAGCAAACCCAGATTGCAGGCAGAACTGGACTCGGAGACGGAGAATGTAAAATAATAAACACTTTAATAATGAAAACAAAAGGCTGACAATGCAGCAACTACTCACAAAATGATGAGGAGGTGTTTCATGGCTCCACCAGACACAAGGGAGAAATGACTATGACCCGACAATTGCAAAGACCTGAAACCAAACTTAAATACAGACCAAAGAAATTAACTAAACACTGAACACCTGTGGTATATCTGACAGGGGAGGAGGTGCAGGAATGAGAAGGAGCCAACAGAAAACATGACAGGGGCAGAGCCAGCCTGTCATAACCCCCCCTCAAGGGTGGCACCCGACACCCCCAAGACGAGCCCCCCCACACAGCAAGGGCGAGCGGAGGGAGGCAACAGGCAGGACGGCGGGCCAACACCATCAGCCGGATCCGGAGGACGTCCAGGAGGTCGCCCATCACCATCAGCCAGATCCAGGGGACGTCCAGGAGGCCGCCCGTCACCATAAGAGGAGGAAACCCCAGTCCCAGGGAGGCCTCCAGGAGATGCAGAGGGCCGAGGAGCCACTGTAGACACGAGGACCTCTGCAGGAGCGGGGGCCCCCGAAGAGAAGAGGACCTCAGCAGTAGAGCCCCCCGGCGAAACGAGGACTTCTAGCAGATCGAGGACCTCAGGCGGCGTGGGGACCTCATGAGTGAAGACCCCCAGAGGAGTGGAGACCGGTGAGACGAGGACCCCTGGTTGGGCGAGGACCTCAGACGGAGGAGCGAGGCCCACTGACGGAGGAAAAAGGACCACTGAGACGAAGATCCCCGGTGAAACGAAGACCATTGACGAGACGAGGCCCTCTGGAGAAGCGAAGACCCCCGATGAAACGAAGACCGTCGATGAGGCATCGTCAGGCGACAAGACGGGCGATGAGACGTCGTGGGACATAGAGACGTCGTGGGACGTAGAGACGTCGTGGGACGTAGAGACGTCGTGAGGCGTAGAGACGTCGTGAGGCGTAGAGACGTCGTGAGGCGTAGAGACGTCGTGAGGCGTTGAGACGTCGTTGGGACCCTCAGAGACGTCGTGAGGCGTTGAGACGTCGTTGGGACCCTCAGAGACGTCGTGAGGCGTTGAGACGTCGTTGGGACCCTCAGAGACGTCGTGAGGCGTTGAGACGTCGTTGGGACCCTCAGAGACGTCGTGAGGCGTTGAGACGTCGTTGGGACCCTCAGAGACGTCGTGAGGCGTTGAGACGTCGTTGGGACCCTCAGAGACGTCGTGAGGCGTTGAGACGTCGTTGGGACCCTCAGAGACGTCGTGAGGCGTTGAGACGTCGTTGGGACCCTCAGAGACGTCGTGAGGCGTTGAGACGTCGTTGGGACCCTCAGAGACGTCGTGAGGCGTTGAGACGTCGTTGGGACCCTCAGAGACGTCGTGAGGCGTTGAGACGTCGTTGGGACCCTCAGAGACGTCGTGAGGCGTTGAGACGTCGTTGGGACCCTCAGAGACGTCGTGAGGCGTTGAGACGTCGTTGGGACCCTCAGAGACGTCGTGAGGCGTTGAGACGTCGTTGGGACCCTCAGAGACGTCGTGAGGCGTTGAGACGTCGTTGGGACCCTCAGAGACGTCGTGAGGCGTTGAGACGTCGTTGGGACCCTCAGAGACGTCGTGAGGCGTTGAGACGTCGTTGGGACCCTCAGAGACGTTGTGAGGCGTTGAGACGTCGTTGGGACCCTCAGAGACGTCGTGAGGCGTTGAGACGCCCGGCATTGAGACGTCTGCTGTGCTGGGACCCTCTGTTGACGAGGCGTCGGTGGCGCTGGGACTCTCGTCGTCGAAACCCTCAGAGACGTCGTTGGGTGACGAAGAGGAGCCAGCAGCCGATGAGGCGTGGTCTGTAGCTGATGGTTCTGTGTCTTCTGCGGCTGCCTCCAGAGCTCCAGCGGCAGGGAGGACCTCAGCGACGAAGACCCCCGATGAGACGAGGACCTCCGGTTGGATGCGAGCCACTGATGGAGGAGCGAGGACCAGAGGAGTGGAGACCCCCGGTGAAGCGAGGACCTCCGATGAAGCGAGGACCACTTTGGTGGGGACCTCCGATGAGGCGAGGACCCCAGATGGAGCAGTGAGGACCCCTGGGGCGAAGACCCCCGATGAGACGAGGACCTCCTTGGAGACGACTGCAGGCGACGGGACGACCGCAGGCGATGGGACGACTGCACCCAGGACCTCTTTGGAAGCGATGTCTGTGGAGGAAAAGAGAGACAAAGAGACTGCTCCAGATGGACCTGGTTGGTCGGCGGCAGGTGCAGGACCCAGTGCAGCAGGTACTGGAAACTGCCTTGGTACTGGCACCGGAGGGACCAGCCTAGGAGCTGGCACCGGAGGGACCAGCCTAGGAGCTGGCACAGGAGGCACCAGCCTAGGAGCTGGCACAGGAGGCACCAGCCTGGGTGTTGAAGCTGTGTCCAGCCGTGGAGCTGCTGGGGCCAGAGTCGGACCTAGTGCAGCAGATGCTGAACTCAGCTGTGAGGCAGATGGTGAGTTGAGAGGATCCTCAAGCTGAGCAGCTGGAGTGAAGCCAGGCTGAGAAGCTGCTGTGGAGCTGACAGGCGAAACTGTTGTAGCTGCTGAGCTAACAGGCGAAACTGTTGTAGCTGCTGAGCTAACAGGCGAAACTGATGTAGCTGCTGAGCTAACAGGCGAAACTGTAGCTGCTGCTGAGCTAACAGGCGAAACCGTAGCTGCTGCTGAGCTAACAGGCGAAACCGTAGCTGCTGCTGAGCTAACAGGCGAAACCGTTGCTTCAGCTGAGCTAACAGGCGAAACTGTTGCTTCGGCTGAGCTAACAGGCGAAACTGTTGCTTCTGCTGAGCTGACAGGTGTAACTGCTGCTGTAACTGAGTTGTCAGGCAAAACATCTGCTGTTACTGAGCTGACAGGTGAAACTGCTGCTGTAACTGAGTTGTCAGGCAAAACTTCTGCTGTTACTGAGCTGACAGGTGAATCTGCTGCTGTAACTGAGTTGTCAGGCAAAATTTCTGCTGTTACTGAGCTGACAGGTGAAACTGCTGAGCTAACAGACGAAACTGCTGCTGAGGAAACTGCTGCAGAGATGACAGGTGAAACGAGCTAACAGACGAAACTGCTGTTGTTACACTCAGACGTTCAGCTTCTGGAGGGCTCAGAGGAGAATTTGATGAAGATGGGACGCTGTGATCAGCAGGAGGTGTGTTTGGAGGTGGATCTGGCTGTACGCGAGCGAGCAACAGTGAGCGTATCACACAGCGCTCCCTCCACGCCCGCTCGAACAGCTGCCACGCCTCCGGCGAGTCTTCGTTGTCAGCTCCCGAGTATGAGGAAATTATTTCCTCTGCTGCAACGAATCTGTCCCACAGATCACTGGAGCCGCGGACGTCCTGTCCCCTCACGGCAGGTGCGCAGGAGCGCGTGACGTCCACGCACCCAGCAACAGGAGCGCATGGTTGACACACGCCCTCCCCTTTGAAGACATCCCCGGCTTTAATGACAGCTGGCGAGGAGAGTTTGACGGTGGGCGGGACTGGAACCCGGAAATGTCCACTCGTTCAGTCCCGTGGTGACGTGGACCGAGAGCCGGTACCGGATCTGCCCAAAAACCATCGGGTTCCGAGTCCTCGTCGTCCGAGTCGGACCACATCGAACCGAGAGTTGGGACGTAAGAGGGAGACGGCAAAAAAGCTGCGCTGCCGCCTCCGAGCTTCCGTTCTTCCTCTTCGACAAGAAGCGGGGATGAGAGGAACTCCGTTTCAGGGCTGTGATCCCTCTTGACATTTTCTGTTCGGAATCCGAACATGCGGATGGCTGTCGGCACGTCCTGACCTGGGGCCGCGTCCGGCAGCCGCCGAGCGGGTCCGCT
Organism: Garcialebias charrua; assembly: GCA_038048925.1. Lineage (NCBI taxonomy): Eukaryota > Metazoa > Chordata > Actinopteri > Cyprinodontiformes > Rivulidae > Garcialebias > Garcialebias charrua. Next base: position 28,884 of record JBBPBX010017636.1, on the reverse strand, counting down.
GTTCCGCCTGCGGGGCTTGCGTCGGTTGGGTCGGGTCATAATATCACGATTCGGTTCCGGTGAGCAAGCAAACCCAGAATGTAGGCAGAACAGGACTCGGAGACGGAAAGTGTAAAATGATAAACACTTTAATAATGAAAACAAAAGGCTGACAGTGCAGCAGCTACTTACAAAATGATGAGGACGTGTTTCATGGCTCCACCAGACATAGGGAGAAAATGACTATGACCCGACAAATGCAAAGACCTGAATCCACACTTAAATACAGACCAAAGTAATCAACTAAACACTGAACACCTGTGGGACATCTGACAGGGGAGGAGGTGCAGGGATGAGAAGGAGCCATCAGAGGGAGAGTGAGCAACAACATGAAAAAACATGACAGGAGCAGAGCCTGTCAACTTCATCAGTCTGAGGAGCCACAACAAACTCAGTCCCATAAGAAGCACTCACATAAACTGTAGTGGGTCAACCAGTTTGATGGTGATAAGACCATCTTAACCATCTTATCACCATCATACTGGTTGACCCACTACAGTATATGAGTGCTACTTATGGGACTGAGTTTGTTGTGGCTCCTTGGACTGATGAAGTCCTTTGGATGACAAACAAAATGTTTCAACATAAAGAAACCATCTTGGATTGTTTACCTGGATTATTGAGCATGAACTTTGATGCTTTGCAAATAGTTTTCTTACCCCAAAAATACACTACACGCGGTCCGTGTCCGCTCCGCTCCGCAGGTCGCAGCTGAGCGAGTCCAAAGTCCACTGCCTCCGCTCAGCTCAGGTCCGCATGGATGCGCCGCTCCAAGACGCATGCGCGGGAATTGCGAGATTGCGCGATAAATCAAGTGATAAATAATGAAGTCAGAACAAAACAATTCATTCGGTGGAAGAAGGAGAACAACAGTAAAGGCTGCCTTGATCTTCTCTCGTAAATAAGCGACAGGACATGGTTTGAGCAACAGGAAGTGATGTTTACATTTCAGAATAAAATACTTTTTTATTTATTTATTTCTTGTATTGCGTTATTAGGTGTAGTCATAGTCATAAATATAATAGTTTAGTCATAGAATAGTCATAAATGATAGTTTGACAGCATTTTTGTACAAATAAATCCGTATAGAGCTAGGATTAGTCCGCCCGTGGTGATTTTATTTTGTAAATACGGAAGTTGTGCTCGTTCCTTTTCCTGTTGGTGCGACGTAATCTTCAAAAATTGACTCCGGCACAGCTCCGTCATCCGGCAGAAATAGAAAAATTTCTAACCCCAAAAATACACTACACGCGGTCCGTGTCCGCTCCGCTCCGCAGGTCGCAGCTGAGCGAGTCCAAAGTCCACTGCCTCCGCTCAGCTCAGGTCCGCATGGATGCGCCGCTCCAAGACGCATGCGCGGGAATTGCGAGATTGCGCGATAAATCAAGTGATAAATAATGAAGTCAGAACAAAACAATTCATTCGGTGGAAGAAGGAGAACAACAGTAAAGGCTGCCTTGATATTCTCTCGTAAACAAGCGACAGGACATGGTTTGAGCAACAGGAAGTGATGTTTACATTTCAGAATAAAATACTTTTTTATTTATTTATTTATTGTATTGCGTTATTAGGTGTAGTCATAGTCATAAATATAATAGTTTAGTCATAGAATAGTCATAAATGATAGTTTGACAGCATTTTTGTACAAATAAATCCATATAGAGCTAGGATTAGTCCGCCCGTGGTGATTTTATTTTGTAAATACGGAAGTTGTGCTCGTTCCTTTTCCTGTTGGTGCGACGTAATCTTCAAAAGTTGACTCCGGCACAGCTCCGTCATCCGGCAGAAATAGAAAATTTTCTAATTTTGACGGACTGCCGTCCGCTCGCCGCAGCTCACCGCCGCCGTGCGGAGCCAGTGTACTTTATCTCATTGATTATAAAGGGTGCGTATTTGCTGCGGAGGTCGGACCGGAGCGGGGCGGAGCCGGAACGCGTGTGGTGTATTTTTGGGGTAATTTTGACGGACTGCCGTCCGCTCTTCGCAGCTCACCGCCGCCGTGCGGAGCCAGTGTACTTTATCTCATTGATTATAATGGGTGCGTATTTGCTGCGGAGGTCGGACCGGAGCGGGGCGGAGCTGGAACGCGTGTGGTGTATTTTTGGGGTTACTCCCACAGCCCTTATGGTGCGTGTACACATTACATCAGAAATTAAAGTAATCCGTCTTCTCTGACCCAGCGTCTCACAGTTTTCTCTCTGTGAATACACAAAGTGCTCACCTCATCTTCAACGAGCTTCAGTTTCATTTTAGCACGTAATATTGTCTTCAAGACTGGTGGTGAAGGTCATTTTAACTTGGCATATCCCCTACAATAAATAAATGAATGATGTGGGAACATAACAGTTCACATGAGCAACCGTCAGCATCTGCTGCTTTCAGTTCAGACCAACTTGTAGTTTTTGCACAGCAACAGTTTTTTTTGTACCAATAGCTTTTGTTTAACAAATACCGTATTTTTCGCCATACAGGTCACACCTTTTTCCATAAATTTGCACGTCCTGCGACTTATACACCAAAGTGACAAATATACATTTGTTCCCCATACAGTATTTATAAACCAATTTTTGTCTGAGATCTGACAATTTCATTCATTCTGACATGGAAAATATTGAACACTACCATTTTCAGCGACTACATGGCCTTCAAGCAATATGGCAAGCCAAGTGTCTCAATAATAGGTAAAAGTGGCTATTAATGAGACACTTGGGTTGCCATACCAAGCCACTTCCATCTCGCTCCGGAACTCCTGGAGCAAACGTCAAATCAGCTTCATTTCACTGCACCGCCCAGGAGAAATGCAGCTGATTTGACCATTAAAGTGCATTTATTAAGGAAAGTTTCAACTGAGACACATCTTTACTATAATGTTGAGCAAACAAATTAGGGATGCACGATATTGGATTTTTGACCAATATCCGATATGCCTACGGTATATGTTAAAACTTATTTGGCTGATAACCAATGCCGATATCGATATTTTATATACGTTCTTTGTCAGAACATATCCCTCTTACAATACTTAGGTTTAGTTGCTACAAAAATTGTTCAACAGCTGTAAGAGCTTGTGACATTTATTCAGTAACAGCCATATGATATGCATAGCACTTTAACTTATATTACCGGTAAATGAAAAGTGTTAAATGTTATTTATTAGCATTAGTCACCTGCAATGTTGTCTCACTTGTGGAGGCTTGTTCCAGGTTCCTAGCTGCAGTGTGGGATCCTCTACACTCCTGTGCATGAAGGACAGACTTTTTAAGTTCAAAGTTTTTGTCTATCCATTGTGCCGTAAGACTAATCAGGGCTAACACAACGTCCAAATGTATGTGGTAAAACTCACCCAACAAGTCGTGCTATCGGCTATTAGCTTCTCAGTGATGTTGGAAGCAATGGCTTGTAAGTCGGATAACGTTACGTCTGAAAAATATATCCGACTGCGGACGATGTAGCGAGGCTCAGCGTAGTCCATAAATCTTTGGAATCCGACATCCTCACAAACGAAAAATAAAGCTTCTACACCGCCGTCATTTTGAATTTTCCTCTCCGCCGTGAGATCAGGTAGGCACACGTTACATCATCACTTTGTGCTGCTGCTGCAGGCAAAAACAACGTCTTTATATCGGTGAGTTATTTTAATGGACTGGCCGATGTCTGATATTGAAATTTAACGCTAATATCTGCTGATACTGATATCATGCCGATAATTTTGTGCATCCCTAAAACAAATAATTGTTTTTAGGTGGTTATCTTGTTAAATTCTTATTAAAGTCCTCCTGTGCACGCTCCCACGGCTGCCATTTGTCAGTCAATCGATTTTTGGCACATCGGCCCACATTTCTGGGTTGCCAGCGGTGACGCATAATAGATGTGACTTATACAATGGTTTGACGTGTACTGCATATCAGTTTGTCAAAAATATAAAGTTTTAAGTTTAGAAAAGCTTTTTTACTAATGATGCGATTTGACAAAACCTACGGAAGGTTTTAATAATAATAATGAACTTGTTTAGTTTCTCAAATTTCCTAGAATTTCCTCTTTTCTTACTATAACTTTGACACATGAAGAACGAGCGAGGTGATTAAAGTTCTTTATCGCTTCTGTTTAACGGTTTCTGTGAATTTTTAGGTGCATACTGCTGTGGAGCTGTTAGTCGACATTAAAACACGTTTGTTTTTATAATGTGCAAGAAAAACTTTCAATCTGAATGATTAAGCTTCTTTATGTCACTGAATGTAGCGTCTGTGTGCAACTGAATCCTTGGCTTTGGAACGCAAAACAACCACAAACATCTCTGGAGGCTAAATGTTTTTGTGTGACGCATCAATTATTTGTAGAGAAAATAAATTCTGAGCTATAATTAAGCAATGTTAAACTGTCTCGAAGAGGCTTTGGGTTTAATAAAACGTCTAAAAGAATAAAATCAAACGGTTTGTTGAGGGACTGAACGTTAACGTCGAGTCGTTTTCTTGTTTCGTTTCAAACGAGCATCGTGAAGTCGGACTGAGGCTGCGTCACCCGCAGACTGAGGGAAGTGTGCTCACTCGATTCCCTGGCACGCCGACCCATGTTTCCATGCCCGCCTTGCTTTTATGTAGCTGACAACCTCAGGACGAGCCCACACTGCAGAGCTATAAACACACACACGTGCACAGGAAAGCCCCTCTGGTTGGAGCCAGCGATGTAAAACACAGACCAGGAACCAAGTCCTAACACTGAGGCTGTGACACGTGTACTCCAAGCTCATACGTGTCTCTGCTCTTTGCTGCATGTATGTGGAAAACATCTTCTCAGGGAATCTCCATTATTCACCACCGAAGGCTGACGTGCAGGCTGTGTGTGTGTGAGTTGCAATAAATCTGGACTCTCCAGCTGCTTCCTGCTTGGCCAAGGTGCTCAATCAGACCTTTTCTTCCTTTTTCGAGGGCCCCTCAGCAATTGTGAACAAGCTGATGGGCCTCCTCATTCTACTGGAGGCCTGCAGCCTCCACATAGAAACTGGACCGAGGAGGCCAGGAATGTGTGGCACGTAGTTTATATTCCTGTGAACCACTTCACTCCATCAGTGTCTGAAATCAGACTTATCCTTACCACACGTTTAATCTCTAAGTCGGTACATTTGACCAAGTGATTTGCTTTTAAATGCACAACTTTACCTTCGTGTTGTCGTCGAGGGAACTTCCCCATTAAGCCATTAAAAAGTTCATATTTTACTGAACAAAAGTTTTAACGCAACTCTTTTGTTTTTGCTCCCATTTATGAGCTGAGCTCAACTTTTGTGTACTCGAAAGGTCTTTAACTCTCAAATGTTCACACATTTGTCTAGTGAGAACTTCTCCTTTGCCGAGATGATCCATCCATGTCACAGGTGTGGCGTATCAAGATGCTGATTGGACAGCATGATTATTGCACAGGTGCGCCTTAGGCTGCCCACAACAAAAGGCCGCTCTAAAATGTGCAGTTTTCTCACACAGCATGAAGCCACACGTGCCACTAGTTTTGAGGGAGCGTGCACTAGTCAGGCTGACTGCACGAATGTCCACCATGACACGCTCGTGAACTGAATACAAGGGCAAAAGCAAACAATGCCCCAGGGACCCATCCCTGCCTGATGCCCTCAATAAGTTTTATGCACGTTTCGATGATCCAAACAGACCAACTAGCACCAGACTCAACTCATCACCAGACGAGGAGCACCTCAAAGTGACCGCAGCAGAAGTGAGAGGTAGTCTCAGAAGGATCAACCCTCATAAAGCTACGGGTCCAGACAACATCCCAGGGAAAGTTCTGAAGGAATGTGCGGACCAGCTCTGTGAGGTGCTGGCTGACATCTTCACCACCTCACTTGCACTGGAGTCAGTTCCCACCTGCCTGAAGACCGCCACCATCATCCCAGTCCCAAAAAGCTCCACAGTGACTGGTCTGAATGACTATAGACCGGTGGCCCTCACCCCGATAGTCGCTAAATGTTTTGAGAAACTGGTCATGTCCCACATCAAGACAGCCGTCAACATCAGCGAGGACCCTCATCAATATGCATACCGTGAGAACCGATCAACAGAGGACGCCATCTCCTCTGTGGTCCACACTGCTCTCACCCACCTGGATCAGAAGGACTCATACGTGCGTCTGCTCTTTGTGGACTTCACATCTGCCTTCAACACCATGATCCCCCAAACTCTGATAGACAAACTATCTACACTTGGACTAAGCCCCTCTATTTGTAACTGGGTCTTAGACTTCTTAACAAACAGACCACAGTCCGTGAAGATCCACAACTTCTCCTCTTCCACCATCACCCTCAGCACTGGCTCTCCTCAAGGATGTGTGCTGAGCCCTCTTCTGTTCACTCTGCTCACATATGATTGTACAGCCACACTTCCAGGCTGTCATATTGTTAAGTTTGCAGATGATACAGCTGTGGTGGGATGCATCACAGATAATGATGAATCCAGCTACAGACAGGAGGTGGAACATCTGGAGAGCTGGTGCAAAGAGAACAACCTTCACATGAATGTGAAGAAGACGAAGGAGATGATTGTGGACTTCAGAAGGAACAAACACACCCACACCCCACTGTATATAGGTGGATCTGCGGTGGAGGTGGTCTCCAGTTACAAGTACCTGGGTGTACACTTGAATGATAACCTCAGCTGGAGCAATAACACCACCAGCCTGATCAAGAAAGGTCATCAGAGACTCTACTTCCTCAGACGGCTGAGACGAGCCGGTCTGAGAAGCTCAGTCCTCACCTCGTTCTACAGGTGTGCAGTGGAGAGCGTCCTGTGCTCCAGCATCAACGTGTGGCATGGAGGCTGCACAGTTGCAGAGAGGAAAGCTCTACAAAGAGTGGTGAAGGCTGCACAGAAGTCTGTGGGAGTCAGTCTCCCCACCATCACAGACATCTACACCTCCAGATGCAGAAAAAGAGCCACCTGCATCATGAAAGACCTCACTCACCCAGCACACTCACTCTTTGCACCACTCCCCTCGGGACGGAGGTTGAGGAGCATCAAATGTAGAACCACTAGACTGAGGAACAGCTTCTACCCTGAGGCTGTCAGACTCATGAATAAATAAATAATAAGAATAAACACTGCAAAATGTCACATCATGCTGATACTGATCTGTTTCTTGTTGCTGCGTTCATCTGTGACTATCTGCGTTCATCTGTGACCATCTGCTCATGTTCGTGCTGCTGTTTATAATGATGTTTTTCTACTACATTAGGGCTTAGTGTATTACTAGCTGATGTCTCTCTTAGTTAATCCTAGATGTTATTATTGTTTTTCTCTTGCATTTGTTGTTGGATGTAACTGGGACCCTGTGTACATAATCTCGTTTTCAACACATGTACTACATGCGGTGCAAATGACAATAAATTCTCTCTGACTCTGAATGTTTATTTCTCTACTCTGAACTGTCTCCAAAGGTGTTTCAGAGAATTTGGCAGTACCTCCAAACGGCCTCACAACCGCAGAGCACATGGAACCACACCAGCCCAGGACCTCCACGTCCAGCATCTTCACCTCCAAGACCGTCTGAGACGCACCAGGACAGCTGCGGCTACAATCGGTTTGCATAACCCAAGAATTTCTGCACAGTCAGAACCGTTTCATGGAAGCTCATGTGCATGCTCGTCGTCCTCATCAGGGTCTCCACCTGACTGCAGTTCATCGTCGTAACCGATTTGTGGACAAATTTTCACATTCGTCGACATGTTGGGAGAGGTGCTCTCCTTCACGGATTAATCCCAGTTTTCCCTGTACAGGACAGATGGCAGATGTATGGCGTTGTGTGGGTGAGCAGTTTGCTGATGTCATCGTTGTGAATCGAGTGGCCCATGGTGGCAGTGGAGTTATGGTATGGGCAGGTGTGGGTTACGGACAACGAACACGGGCTGGTGTGGTTGTATGCGGTCTGCAGTTGAGGCCGGCTGGATGTTCATGCGCAATCCTGCAGTCATGATTATTGCACGCTCCTTCACATCTAACAACATCCGTGGCTTTTTGTTGTGTGTGATAAAACTGCACATTTTAGAGTGGCCCTTTGTTGTGGTCAGCCTAAGACACACCTGTACAATAATCATGCTGTCTAATCAGCGTCATTAAACAAAGCTAATAGTTATTACTGTATTTTCCACCATACACATCGCACCGCCTCATCAGTCGCATCAGTCCAAATATGTCTAATAAAGTGGGAAAATTCATAAACACATCGCATCTATTACGCGTCACCACCGACAACCTGGAAATGTGGGCCAGTGTTGTGCCAAAAATCGATTGGCTGCCAAATGGCGATTGCGGGAGGACTTTAACAATAATTTTACTAAATTAACACTTAAAAGCAATTATTTGTTTAATCGAAGTTATAGTAAAGTTGTGTCTCAGTTGAACTTTTCCTTAATAAAAGCACTATAACGGTCAAATCAGCTGCATTTCAAACGTATTTGCTGCCTCGGTGCTCTGGGAGAGCGCTCTGAGGGAGGAAATCAGGAAGGAGGAACGCTGTAGTGTGCATTTCTTCAAAATCGAACAAGATAACCACCTAAAAACAATTAAGTGTTTGCTCATTATTATAGTAAAACTGTGTCTCAGTTGAACTTTTCCTTAATAAATGCACTTCAATGGTCAAATCAGCTGAATTTCTCTGGGGCAGTTCAGTGAAATGAAGCTGACTTTATGGTTGCTCCAAGGGTGCTGGACAAAGGTGGCAGGCTATGGCAAGCCTACTGTGTCATTAATAGCCACTTTTATCTATTACATGACACAACGGCATGCCATACTACTCAAGTGCCCTTTAGCGGCTGAAAAGGGTAGTGTTTGATATTTTCAATGTCACATTGAATGAAAACGTCATCTCGCCAAATGTTGGTTTATAAATATGGAAAAAACATCCATAAATGCGTCGCTTCGACGTTTAAGTCACAGCTGCAAATTATACAAAAAACTGTGACTTATAGGCCAAAAAATACAGTAATTTTCTTTTCAGAGCAAAAATTTGAAACATCACAATTTTTTACAAACATTTGTAGCTTCTAGTAATGTCTTTTTTTTATTGTTGCACAAAATTATTGTTTATGTTGACTGAATAACTTGATACTGAAAATGTTATAAACAAGTAAAAGCTACCAACATAGATTAGCCTGTAACCTTTTAGGCTACTTGACAATAAGAAAAACTCTTTAATCTTAACAAAAACATTTTTTATGTTTAGATACGTTATAGCTGATGTTTTGAGCTTCGTTTCTTTTATAAAATCACTAGAGCATCACTAAGACTGAAATTATTGCACAGTTAGTATTAGAAGACACTTTAGACGTCTTGTTTTTTCTGTGATGAATGTCTTTGTTTTTTCTGTGATGAATGTCTAAAAGTACCTGGTGGGAAAAAAATACCAGTTTAATAAAACAAGCGTACCCAACTATTTCATCTTGTTGAATGAAAAAAGATACCTTTAAGCAACAACATATAAAAGTTTATCGTCTACAGACTTATTTATCTTTACAGGTAGTCCCCGATTTACGAGCGAGATCCGTTACAACGAGGCGCTCGTAAACCGGAAATCTCGTAATTTGGAACGGCCGCCATGTCTCTCGTAAATCCGGAATTTCGCTCGTAAATTGGAACGGTTTCGCTAGCGCGACTACAAACACTCTATTTTCATCCAAAAACTGCTTATGAGTGCATAAAAATGATCGGAAACGTGTGTCCATATGCTTAGCTAACTAACTGTGGTGAAAAAACACATGAAAACTCAGTATTTTTTGCGTTTTTTCCAAAAATTCGCCAGCTCGTAAGTCTGGAACCTCGTAGATCAGAGCGCTCGTAATTCGGGGACTACCTGTAATAAATAACATTCATGCAGTTTCTTGAATTTGATCAATCTAATTGTTGTAATCTCCATCAAACAAATGTGGGTCTAAAGTTATTTGGTATTTATATGTTTCGCAAAACATTAAGCTATTATAAAGGTTTTTTCTAAGGTCAACTACTTTTTGTCCAATGTGTTTATTCTGATAAAAGCTTCTAAACAAAATGTATCTTTGCATGACAAACATTTAGTTTAAAGATGCACTCTGCAGTTTTTTGTAGAACGCAGCACTTAGGAACATTTTCATCTGGGAAAGCATTCTGGTCCCTCCCCACTCAGAGCCATATATGGCTCTGCTCCCTCTTGGTCTCAGTGAAATTCAGCTCTGCTTCCGAATGCTCCGCCTCCACTGCATGTCCTGTCAGCAGCTGCGAAGTTCTGTGATTATATGTTAATAAAACGTTCTAAAAAATAAAATAAAAGCAGGGAGCGCTGGTCCAGCACACCAGAACACCATGAAATCTGCATGCGCAGCCACGTTGGACATGAGTTTAATTCGCTCGTGACAAATTCATTCATTTCCTCAATGTTTCTGTCATGACTCAGCGGAGGAGGAAGCGATCACTTGACTTTTGGCAAAAAAAACAAAAGAAAAGTCCAGATCAGGGATGAAGAAGGGGAATTTAATACATTTGTGTCACATACAAAACAGTTTTGCATTGCTTTGCAATTATTTCAACGAGAACCTGCGCGGCCGCTGCGGGCTGGGACAGGCGAGGCCGTGGGTTAGGGGCGTGAGAAGTGAGAAGCTCTGTTTTTATTGGCTGGTTAAAAACTCTGTTTTTATTGGCTGGTTAACGGCGGGTCACTGTGGCTTTTTAGAAATTCTTATTTACCACCTGGAGAAGCAAGGGGACTATACCCTGATGCATGCTCAATAATCCAGGTAGAAAAATCCAAAAAAGCTAAGTCTGGTCCTCTGGACATTCAAAAAACAAAACAAAGCAAAAAAAACTGTAGAAACGTTTCGTCTTTCGTCCGAAAGACTTCCTCAGTCTGAGAAGCTGTGTTCAGCTCAGTCTTATAAATAGCACCCTCCCACAGTGGATCAACCAGTTGGCTGATGACAGCCGAAACCAGCTGCTCACATGATCAAGGAGGACCATCAGCCTGACGATGGATCGTTAACACCCTGATGGTTGTTTGCTATTCACAGAGGGCTGAGTGATACTAGCAATAACAGCATTGTAAGTGGGGGACAGTTGAACCCGGAGGCCTCCACCCCTGTTTAAGGGGGACTATAGTTTTTTCAAAGATTACTTTGTCTAACATCAGTCTGTCAGGAGATAGTGACAGAGTGAAGAAATATGTTAAAAATATATTTTTAGAAAACTTACAGACTGCACTACAGAACTGCAGACTGCACCTTTAATGTCTTATATCTAAAACATGGAGGATCAAAACCCACAATGTGTATCAGTCGGCTGCAGAAGGCCTTCTGTCTCAAATGAAAATGAAATGCAGACTTACACTGGCCTGAAAACTCAAGTACTCAAAGAAAATCTAATTTAATGTCCGCACGTTAATCTTACAACAGAGGAAATACAAGAAGGGTGGATTCCAGGATAAATAGGGCTATTTGAACTTATTTGTATGTCATAAATTCTATAATAAATAATTATTATTGTTAGAAATGTAAATTATATCTGCAAATGAAAATATTAATGACTACTTTCTTTCAAAACATTCAGCTTTGACAACATTCATTCTACTCAGGTGTTGGCGAAGGACTGACAGGTCATTAATGACATTAAAGGACATGTCATTTCCCTGAAACTATTATTTATCTAAAAGTACGTCTGACTGGACTGTGACTCATTTCACCTGATATCACCACTAAAATGAATCTGCTTTGGATTGGACAACTTTGTATTTAATTTGCCAATCATAAAAAAAATGAATAAAACCTTAGCAGCAGCCGAAAGATAGTTATCTTAGCCCAGTAAACACGTAAAGTAGCTACAAAACATTTAGCTGCAAAACGAGTATGTGAAGCATGAAGTACGTTCTGAAGGCGTGTCGTGCACGGACTTAATGATGGAGACGCAGGAGGATGCAGCATTTCTCCGAGTGTGTAGTGAGTCATGCTCTACAGGGGGTGGCAGCACATCGGGGCGTTACGCAACACTTTCAGCTCTGATCTCAGTCCTGCCTGCAAAAATCACAAACCACTGTGCTTCATCAGCATCTGTCTAATTAGGTGAAGTTCATCAGTGAGTCAGATAAGCAGCGATGTGTGGGGGAGGTATAGACCAAAGCTACGAGGAGGCAAGAAGTTAATGTATAAAAGACAAGCGATCTCATTAGTGTGCATAAAATACTGGTCCTTTGGTCAAAAGGTGTTCACATTGCTCATTCTGTGCAAACTAAATGTATTTACAAAGTACTGCAGATCTGTTACCTGATCAGTCCAGATGTTTTATTTATAAAGAGCTATACAAAATAGGTGAAATGATTGAACTAACTTTTGACTGAAAAACAACAGATTTATTAAATAAACAAATATATAAAAGTCAAAAGTACAAGATGAAGAAATAGTTCAATAAATGATTACAAACTGACTGAACATGTGGACAAATATCAATAATGAAAGCCAAAGGACTGGTGAGTGAAGAGTCTTGTAAACATCATAATTACCGGTAGATATAAAACAATTATTATTTGGGCATCCGATTGTAATCAACTTTGGTCATTTTTAAAACTCAGTAATTGGCCGCGTGTGTGTGTGTGTGTGTGTGTGTGTGTGTGTGTGTGTGTGTGTGTGT